>OMNN01031024.1:0-13411 GCA_900302755.1 Chromis chromis | reverse complement strand
CTGCAATAAAACCATATGGTGTTAAAACAGTGTAGTTAAAGAAACTTTGCTAGTTCTAATGACTGTTCTACGTATGTAGTAGACAGTATGTATGTATGGCTAGATAGATAGATAGATAGATAGATAGATAAATAGATAGATAGACAGACAGACAGACAGACAGACAGACAGACAGATAGACAGACAGACAGATAGACAGATAGATAGATAGATAGATAGATAGATAGATAGATAGATAGATAGATAGATAGATAGATAGATAGATAGATAGATAGATAGATAGATAGATAGATAGATAGATAGATAGATAGATAGGTAAAGGGCCACACTGGTAACAATAAACAATATAACAATGGACAAACACTCCATTTTACTTAAAAAGTATTCCCATCATAATGTACTTAAAAGTATTGAATGTAAAAGCAACCATTACTAAACAGTCCCTTTAACATTGTTCAGACTGAACAATTAATTGGCTAATTGAGAATGTAATCAGCAGATTATTAATCAATAATTAAAGTAATTTTCAGCTTTAAACAGCACTTCCTGTTTTATATGGTCGTCATAAGTTTTTGTATGTAAAATCATAATCTGAACTAATGACAGATAAATCAAGTGGAATAAAAAGATTAAATATATTGTAGGTTTTAGGCCAGTGTTATGCTTTTGAGGCGCACAGAAATGTCCGTTAGGTGGGGGCGCCCCGATAGCCTAACGGTTGTGTCGCGTGACCCAAGTGCTAAGGAATAGCGGCTGTCCCGGGTTCGATTCCGACCTCGGGCGTTTACCGCATGTCCTTCCCCACTCTCTCCCGTTTCCGACTCTATCCACTGTCCTATCGAATAAAGGCATAAAAAAAAGGCCAAAAATAAATCTAAAAAAAAAGAAAGAAAAGAAATGTCCGTTAGTGTGATTAATTATGAGATTGTGTATAAATAGTGGGTCACTTCAGGCACATTTCATGTGTCCCGTCTACGCAATTTAGATTTTCCATGTGACATTTCATGATGAAAAACAACATTACGATTACATATGATTACGGTTAGAGTAAAGGTCAGGGTGTGGGAGTCATTTGCCATCACTACATGCAGTGTAATGCCAGATGCAAAATATGCATCATACAAACACCTTGTCAGTCTGTGTAGCGACTACATTGCAAGGGTAATAGTGTGAATGTTTGGCAATGTATGCAACAGAGTCCTCTATGTAGACTCTAAGGACACGAGAAAGTAGTATATATCAACAAGTACCTCATAATTGTATTATTTACGATAATTCCTTTAGAGGGATGGAGCCTAGCCACCAAGTTGAAAGACAGTATCAGTACAGTTGATACATTAGTGAAAGACCAATCACATATAATAAAGGGGGCAAAACAGATGAAATGATACATTAAAACCTTATTCTAGTATCAGAAGAGAGAATGGAAAACCCTAATAGGGAAAGAAGGAAGACTGTAATGTGAAAAACTAAAATGCAGTCTTTGTAAGCGAAGCCATAGAGCCTGTAAATATTTATATCAGAATATCACTACGTTTCAGTTTTCTGTCTTCCAGCATTTGATCCACGTTTCATGTTGAATTTAAGCCAGCATTCATCCTTCACCTCTGACGGGATATAAATTAAGATCAGGTCTGTAGCTAGAAATAGAGTCTCACATCTGAAACGGTCCCTGTTTGCTTCAGCTTACTTCCCCGTGTGGTGAAACAAAGTCGGCTGCCGAGCAGAGAGCGATGGGGGGAGGAGAAAGGAGAAACTGGACAGGGAACTTGGCCGGAGCAAATAGAGGAACCAAGTTTGTTTCTGTGACTTTGGTCTCTTATCTGAAGCTCTGAACAGCTGCAGCGTTTGTGTAACTTGCACTCATTTTGAAGTGAGTATAAAAAATTCCAATCGTTTACCACCATAATCAGGAACAAACAGAAGTAATTTGTGTCGCTGTTTGGTCCGATAACCCAAAGTACACTTAACAACTATAGGCTCAACATTGCTAACGTCACTAAAACCACACTGGCCTGTGAGGCAAGTCCTTTTTCACACTTTTGAAATGTGCTAAAAAAAAGTCTGTTAGAAGTAGCACTGTGAGAGATTTAGAGGAAATGCTCTTTAAACAACAAAATAAGAGGAACACCGTCTTTTTCAGACCGTCATGAGACCTACAAATTATATACAGCCCCACTTAATGTCATCCTCTTGACAGGAAGGGCCTGGCTCAGCTTAGAGCAAGTGTTCATTACATAAAATGCTATGGCTTGTTTATTTGAAAAGAAATTATGCTGACCACTTTTGCTGTGTTTGATTTGCCGTATTTGTTGTTTACTGATTGGGAGTATTTGATCAAAGACATATCATACCAAATGGAAAACAAATGATGCAGCCAAATAGTTGAAGTATTCCTGCCTGTGGGGCCACATGTGTGTCCCTGCTGGCTGCCAGAAGTTTCCCTCCTAAAAACTCCCCTTCTCTGTTTTATGCTTTATTTTCCAGCTGTTTGTATAAGTTAAAGTCATTTGAGCAACTCGTCGCCTTCTTGGTTATAGTAGTAAGGAGCTTTACACTGAAAAGCAATGTTTAATTTTTATCTTTAGTCATTACGCAGTGTTCACGCGATGTGTTAAAGTAGTTAGTAAGTTTACTGAGCTTTGTTTTTTTGAGATCTCTTTCTCTTATAGTCAGCAATCTGGATTGTAGACATGTCCATGCAGTCCAGCACTACTTTTTTATGTCTTTTCGTGCATTTTATATATTTCTATATCTTTAAACTTTCTTAAAATATGTTTCTCTGTAAATTTTCTCTCCCTAAAGCTTCTGTGTGAAACATGCAGAAGCACAGGATGTAAAAGAGCATCTTAGACCAAAGCAAACAGGCATGTCAGCCACATGGACACATCCGCTCATGGACTTATGGAAACAGACATAAAAAGACAAGAGCAGAACAGACATAAGTGGAAAAGGAGAAACAGAGGGGAGCCTCAAAACAGCAGTAGAGATCGGGGCTTAGATGAAATGAGCACAAATAAGTTAGGTAATCAACACAAATAAAATATTTTGTTTTAAAATGATGTGGATTTTTATGGCACAGGCTTAATGCTGGACTGCACTTTTACTTTTTCAAAGCGGCGTGGGAGATCACTCTAGGTCTGTTTATAAGCGTGGAGGATCAACAGTTTCAGAGGGTGGGACTCGCATGCATTAGTAGGCATTAATAGGCATGACCTTGCACTAACATGCACGCACAGCCAGAGTGGCTGCCAAAATGCAGAACAGAGAAGCTTGTATTTCAACACACACAGTGGAGTGTGAATTCATTCTCTGCTGAGGACGCCGTTACTCCACTATCTTTACATAATGAATAGTTGTTTGTTGCAACATTATTGCTGTATTTATGTGTAAAATCTTGCCTGTTGCACCTTTAATGAGGATCTAATTAAAAAGCAGTATTATATTTCCTTACAATGCCAGGAATGAAATACCAGTAGTTCCTTTCTTGACCTTTAGTTTTCACCCGCTGTTTGGTTAGGTTTAGGCACCAGAGCTAAATGCCACACTCTGGGGTAATTGACCCTTTCTTAACATTATGTTGTATTTGAAGTTTGGTTAGGTTTAGGAAACTATGGTGTTTTGAATTAACGTACAACCCTTTTGCAACATGTTTAAAACTTCTCCATTTTCTGAGCTTTTAGAGTGACAAGTCCTTCCTCATTGAATATACACAATATTGAATGATTGGTTGTCTGAAAAAGAGCGACTGTTGGAAAGCAGTACAAGAAGTGGCAAAGATATGTTAATTGGAAACATATTTGTGACACATCACAGACAAATATAATCCAGGAGAATATACGTTTCCCTCAAAACACAACCAAGAATGCAGTTTAGTTGCATAGGAACTTATTATGGGAGACCTCAGGGGTTATAGTGTCTCTAACTAGAAATGTGTAACAGTTCATGAGGTGTCTTCTTCTCCACTTTATGATCTGAATTAGTGTTTACACTTCTGGTAACAGTCACAAGAATCAGTCGAGCAATGCTAGTTTCGGAACCACCAAAAGACTTTGGTAAGAGAGTGTGAACTTAGGCAGTAAAATAAGGCAAGGCCACCTTTAACATACTCTAGGTGTTTGAGCTAGCAAAAATAAAAGTAAGAGCTTCATGCTGAACCTAAATGAAGGATGCTTGCTTGAGTTTAAAACTGGGGCCAAGAAAGTATGATCACACTTCTCTACATGAATGTTATGCTGTAGTTTTTTGGTGGTGCTTGTGTCTACACTTTGATTAATATGAATATGTTAAAAGCGGTATTGACTGAATAAGCTAACTGGACTGACTGTTTAATTGATGGTTTAAGCTAAAGAGTTACTGTGGCATCAGTTGTACTCAAAGCTAAGTCTGACTTACCACCATTGGAGGCCTCAGCACCTCTTTTAAAGTTCTCCAGGTTGACTTTGGGAGGTCGGTTGGGTTTAGCAGGAGCAGGACCCAAAGCTAAACTGTTGGGGAGGGTGTTACGCTTCGGTTCGGAAGTAGCATCACCGTTGACGCTGCTGCTCTGAGGAGAGGCCTTTTGTGGCTTCCTCATGCTTGGCTTTTTACTGGCTGGAGGTTTGGGAGGAGGGGTGGATTTAGTAGCAGTAAGGGGCGGTTTGTTGGCCACGCCACTATCTGTCTGCTCAGTCTTGTCCTTCTCCTTGTTGAACATATTCTGAGCAGTCCGAAAGTTGGAGGAGGGCTTAAAAGCAGAGTTAGCAAGAGGTGAAGGTTTGTTCGCAGTGTCTGTGTTTGCTCCTTCCAGGTCTTCGGCATGATGCCGTAATTTTGCAATGCTGCTGCTCGGTTTTTGTTGCAAATTAGGCTTTTTAAGTGGTGTGGAACTGGTGTTTAACGCTGCACCCCCACCGCTGTCTTCTTTCACCCAGCTAGGCTTGGAGACGGATGCTGGAGAGGGTTTAGGAAAGGCAGGCTTGGATTCAGACAGGGTGGAGCTGAGGGAGGGTTTGTTGAAAGGAGGCTTCGGTCCAAGGCCTTTAGCTTCAGGAGCCTGTGAAAGAGGTGGCTTGAAGGGTGTCTGCTGCTTATTAACAGTGAAAGGTTTGTTGTTGGTGTCATCCTGGGCGCTGGAAAACCTGCTAGCCAGGGCCTTAGCTTTGTTTGGTTCATGTGCATCTGTGTCACTTTTAGTGGATACTGTGTTTTTCAGATAAGCTGGTTTTGGAGGAACATTTATCGCACTGCCCGAGAGACTCTCCAGGACAGGCTTCTTCTGTATGGCCGGGCCGGAGGAGAGGGTGGGGTGCAGGGGTTGTTTGGTACGTCCAGGTCCTGGTGTGGAGGAAGTCTCGTCAGTGCTCGCTCCACCTGCTTGGAAGCGAGCCATGATGGCCTTAACATCAGCCTTGTTTGCCTGAACAGAAAGAACAAGGGTAAGAGGGAAAGTTAATAATAAGAATACAAGACTTCAATAGGAATCTGATTCCAACTGATTCAGATTAATACACCGAAGAGGAAACTAGATATGGTAGATGATAAACTGACTTCAGCAGATAAAAACAGAAACCGAAACTGACAAAGTAAAAGGGGAATAAAAGAAAGAAGATGCATGCACGCAAAGTGATATTAAAGTTCAAATAGGAACAGAAAGTTGCAAAACTTCAGAAATACCTTATTTCCTCTCAGGACATTGTTCTCTTATTTCCAAACTGTTTGCCAATAAGTGAAATTCTTGCTTTCGCTATGGTTACTCATTGAACCAGTCAGTTTGTTTCTCTTGTTTCCCCGAGGTCAGTCACACAACACTCGTATACACAAACACACCTGTGGCTCAGGAGGTGCAGGTCAACCATTAATCACAGGCTCTGTGATTCAGTTATGTGCAAATGTCATGAAGAAAACCACACTGAAAATTACTTGTGGTGGCCAGGCCAGCACCTTGTCTATGTGTTACCATCACTCTGTAGTTGTTCAAATGGGTGACGTTTCCAGGTTAAGAGCTCTTTAAGTGCAGCTGTCATATCAGAATTTAGGTGGCTGCAATGAGAGTGCACTGGGTGGTAAAATAAATATGTTAACTTGCAAGTTTAACAGTTTTCTACCACGTTCCTCTTTTGTATCATTTACATTAAGAGTGTTTTTAACTGTGATAAATGTTTATATTCCTCACAGCTCTCCATTATAACAAGTCTGAAGAAGAAAACCTGGGTTAACAAAGAAAGTTGATAACCACCTTTATCTCTGATTGGAGTTTTAAGTTTATCAAGCCAGCTGATGCAAAGAAAGCCTGGCTATATTTAACTTGCTTTGTAGTAAAGCCTTCTGTGAACCATGTCAATTTCATGTGTCTTTAATACAAAAGCATCTTTTTGGTTAAAAGTGATAAATTAATAGCAAATATGATATTTGAAAGAAGAATTTCTATTTCTGTCAGATAAAAACAGAATGACTCTTCAAATGTCTATACTTTCCTGTAAAATAGAATTAAATATTTACTACTGACCATTTATTGCTTTCATTGCAGGTAGCAGCTATATCATTTTTAAAATCACTTTTCACACCTCAGTCCAACTTCCCAGCTTGCTTTTTTATAAACACATTAGTTAATTATTTACCTTGTGCAAATATACCATAAAAAAGGTAAACAAAAGGTACTTTTGTCAAGTGTTTACTCTGGAAAAGAAGGGAGATGGATTTACAATATACCTGGTTTAGGTGGAATGAATCCTAGCAGGAAAATGGTTTATAGTGTCTGTTTATTTGTTCAGGGGTTAGACTGCAAAATAATCTGTAAAGAGAGGTCTATGTTGTTAAAAGACGTGGAGCCGTGCAGGAGAGCGTTACTAACCACAGGTTGCTTGCAAACTGTAGTTCAAATTAGGTTATTGGGTTTTGGTTCAGAATCAGACATGCAGCTGTGTTTCAGAGTTACATAATGATGGGCTGACCAAGTAGCAACCACACCTATTTTAATGAGGCTGGTTTGACTGGGGTCAGAGACACCATACCAGGAAGTGGAGATAAGAATATGAGACACACTATTCCAGCAGCACAGCAGTAAAATGATGGACAGCTATACAAGGAAAAGTACAGACTGTACTGTGTAGAGCTAAATGAAATGCTAAAACACCACAAACACCACAGTATATGATTCAACAAGAGTATTGAGTTGTATCTTTTGAATGGTAACCAGTCACCCAGTTACGGGTAAAGAGAAAAAGTTAATGCATGTTTTGTAATTTGGATTACCTCTGTAGTTGTAACTAATGGAAAAGCCACGTTTTGCTCCTTTGAGACCATTGTCTTCTCCCAACCCGTTCTCTAATAATGTGGTAATGCTAATTGTTTTTAGCTTTTTGTTGTAGTAGAGAGCTTGTTGCCTAGATTATTTTACTCCTAATTTGTTTTCCAGGACACAAACTGCACAAAGTATACCACGTTGAAGACTGTGGTTTTGGCATAATATTGAAAACGTTCATAAATACTGTCATTGTTGACTTTTGCAATATTTGAGATGATCTTTTCATAAAAATGGTTGCTTAAACATAACCATTGAAATAATATATCATTTTCATGTATATGTAAATATAGTAAACATAATCATGCTTTAGTGGTTTATGTCGTGTAAAGTGATTAGATGTGCTACATTAGCATTTAAATTAGTGTTTCTATGTAATTATCAAGCTTTGGAAGTTTTGCAAAGAAATTCTGAAAAGGAGAACACAAATTAGGTTGCATTGTGTCCTCAGAGGGTAACTGCATAGACAACATTACGCATGACTGTAATAATAAGTACAGTAGAGTAAGTAATGCAGTACTTCAACGTGGAAACATGGCTTCTGTCAAAATACAAAAGATGTTTCCTAAAACATTTCCACATCATTCATATGATTGCTACCCCTCCTTCCATGCTTTCAGTTGCCACCCAAAATATGGCTTCAAACACTACTTTGGTTTTAGTTTGTAACCCAGAAGCTTTAATATTTCATTCATCATTCAGCAACATATGTTCCAGTGTGTTTAGGGTACAGTGTGGATGGTTATTATCAACTAGTACGATATCAATCACCTTTAAATAAACCGAGACGGTGTATTTGCTGTTTAAAAGATAGATTTTGGGTGTAGCATCACTTCAGTAACATGCTACATTACTGGCACAACCAAGTGTGTTAACAGTAAGTGTCTGAATATGAAATCAGAGGAAAAGAAACGGAAGAAAGTTCCCTTGTAATACTTCTGTTTCTCAACCGCAGTCATCTATAAATTACCCAATATTTTCTGTCCTACCCGGTTGCAGTTCTTGCTTCTCTAAATATATGTGCACTGCAGTTGCAATTTTGTAAAAACCTGCAACGTCCTGGTAACACTTCTCAGAATAACAGCTTAATGCAGTACTACTCAGCAAAACCTTAAGCTGTACAGCTAGACACAGCAGTCAACTTTAAGAAACTTCAAGAACATTATGGCTGTCATAAAGGTGTAGTTATTGCAGGAGTGTTGTACGTAGGGTATTTAGATTAGTTTGTACACGTATACAACCCGTTGTGTTAGTGATGGGTCACTCTTATTATCTGGAAACTCACAGCATTGCTATGTTGGTCATGAATAATTCCACCGCTGGAAAGTTACGTGTTTAGCCAGGTTCGCTCTCACTGAAAATAGAATTTAAAATGCAATATCTACGCAATTCTTAAGCACGAGTACTTCTGGAGTCCAATGGCCTGCTAAGACATGACAGAGAAAAGATGAGATAAAGAGGAACTACAGTTTCTATTTCCATTGTGATGAAAACTACAGGCCAAAGTTGTCTTGCTCAACCGAGCTGACACAAACCCCAGAAGCCCCAACACTACTTGTGAACTCTGTTTTTACACCATATGTGTGAAGAAATGTGACAAACACTGCCTTGGTTATCAGACACAAAATGAAATGATATTGTAAGGAGCACTAAATTGCCCACAAATTGCTCAAATGTGCTTTAGGTTACGTTGAATATGAGGCTACAATTTAAATATGACAGCTTTTCCTATCTAATCATACGTGCTCAGAGAATAAAAAGAGAAAATTAACAGGTACAAGTAAGAGTGTTGATACAAAGAACAATTCACAACTGCTCAAAACAGCATATCCAGTCGCAGCTTTGTTCCATTCACCAAATTCTAATATCAAAAGTGCAATTCTTTTAAATAGTTTTAGCTGTTTATAAAGTTGTACTCACCATCTTGAGGACAACAATCCCAGGTAACCGCTGCTCGGTCTGACTGGTTGGTGGATTAGGCAGTGGAGAGTGTTTGTTCAGTGTCTCTGTGTGAGTTTCTCTCGCCGTCGAGCAGAGGAAGGTACCGAGGTGCTGAGAGACGGAGACTGCCAAAGAGCGTGGTAAACCATTGAGTCTATGAGTGTGCGTGTTTGTCTGCTGTGGGATGTATACTCCGCTTCTGTCTGTGACATAAGCATTTGTCTACAACTGACTACTTCCTCTCTTAGTAGTATGCGTGTTATCTGTGGACGCGACTGTCACAGCCTGTGCTATCTGTGTGTTTGGATCTCGTGGATTTGCCTATCCCTGGCAAACTCTCTGCAGTTTCCCTCTGTGCTTAACAACCGGTGTTCACTCCGTCAGTGGTAGGTAAAAAGACAAAAAAAACACTGGGAGTTGTTCCCTACCAACCGTGTTACACTACAACTGTGATAAAATGAACAAAAATGTGACATGAAAGCAGCTGTAGACAATAATCAACAATGGTAGTAGACAATGCAGCAAACAGTGTGATCATATAATATGTGCTGCTCAACAACACAACAAGACTCACAGTGACAAAGCTTACATCCAAATCATGTTCTCTATTTGAGTTTAGCGTGCTCATTTGCAAAGTAACTTTGAGCACAGTTGATTTAAATGTCATAAACCCCTGTGTTCAACAAGTTGTATTGTCACCAGTAGTGGGTAAATTACAGGGGAGTGACTGCAAACATCATTTGTGAAATTTTGGGGATGCTCTCTAAAATATTGACAGTATGCTATTTTGCCATGCTTTTTTATTTTTCACCTCCTTCATCATGTATCATGTGTAAAAATAGGCTATTATCAATGTGTGAGTCATGCATGAGGTCAATTCCCTTTAGTAATAAAAATAGCGGCATGCATGCTGTTCCTGAATGCACTATTAGAGCGGCCCCCTAGTGGATGTCATCGCTGAGTTGGAAACGGGAGATAGTGGGGAAGGACATGCGGTTAAACACGGTTTTCTCCTGTTCCGGGTTCGGAGTCGAACCCGGAACACGAGAAAAATGTTGTGACTTTTTAGGTGAACTGGGCTGAACTGCAGGCTGTGTTTACATCGGTTGTAAGCACCTTTGCCTCACAGCTAGAAGATACCCGGTTCGCGTCCCGGTTAGGATGCCTGGGATCTTTCTGTGTGGAGTTTGCATGTTCTCCCTATGCATGCATGGGTTTTCACCGGGTTCTCCGGCTTCCTCCCACAGTCCAAAAACATGCTGAGGTTAACTGAGGATTCTAAATTGTCCGTAGGTGTGAATGTGAGTGTGCTTGGTTTTTCTGTCTCTATGTGTAGCCCTGCAATAGACTGGGTCCTCTGCCTTCACCCGAGTCGGCTGGGATAGACTCCAGCCCTCCTGTGACCCTACAGAGGATTAAGCGGTGTACAGATAATGGATGGATGGAAATAATTAAAATAAATTTTGCTTTAATTTTATTATTTTTTATGATTTATGGCATTATAACTGTGTCATACTGCACAAAAGTCGTTTTTGAGTTCT
The DNA here is from genome assembly GCA_900302755.1 of Chromis chromis. NCBI lineage: Eukaryota > Metazoa > Chordata > Actinopteri > Pomacentridae > Chromis > Chromis chromis. The sequence continues at coordinate 2,647 of OMNN01031024.1, read as the reverse complement.
CTCTACTTCTAGCCATGGTTGTGTTGTTTCCATACAGGTGCAGACGACTTTATATTGCAGTGAAAAATAAGCCCACAGTGAGTAAAAATGTGACTGGAGCATAAAAACACCCAGAAACTGCTTGGAGTTCAGAGGGTTTATTCAGATCTCATTTTTATCTAGATCTAGCCAGAGGACATTTTGGGATTTCCATGCTTTCATATTTGCTAGACATAGACTTTTCCTGCATATGTACAGGGGCAGTTTTTTGTGCAGTTCACAGGTAGCAGCTGGTTGTGGCGTGCAAACTCTAACAGGTTGCACCGGGTGGATGGCACTCATCTGTCCATCATCCGTAACAGTCTGAAATTTCAATCCACCTGGCTGCCATTTATTTGAAATGTGGGAGGTACATCTTGCCGACATGCAAATTCGACACACAGACAGTTATGGGTGACTTTCTGTTTTAGTCCAACTACCCTTTTATTCCTCTTTGTCTATTTTTACTCCACCTTTACTTCACCTTTTTGGGTTCTTCTGTCCAAAGCTCTTTAAAAGGTGTAATTTAGAGGGGAGTATTTTCACCTCTCTCCTGTATTTAAATCATTTTTACTTTGCCATATTTTATGGTTGCGTCCCTGTTATGTTTCTCCCTCAGTTCTTCCACTCCCTGCTGCGAAGACTTATAGCTGCAGGCCATGCTTTCATTTCTTATCTTCACATTGTTACAATGTAATTACTGTCATTATTAGGGTGTCACTATATCTTACAGTATTTATGGCCTCAACACTTGTCAGGATTATCGTTAAGTCATGCACGTGTTGGACACTTTAAAGTCCAATTTGCAAGATTAAAACAGATTCATTCATATGTAAAATTATGTGTTACAGTAAAATCCACTGCCTTAACAAGGAAATATGTAAATGCAGTTTTAAAAACAATAGTCCTTTATCTTAACCTATGTAGTTTATTTTTTCTGCCTCCATATGATCTCTGCTGTATAAACCTCTATGTTAAAGGTCTTCTGTGCTGAAAGCGAAACTAACATTCACACGACTCCACATGTGATGTTTGCTGTCTTTGTTTTTCAGTCTGCATGTCTCAGTTACAGATCTTGAATACTTACTATTCTCTCTATTGGATCCTAGGTTGGTTTAGATTTATACAGTTTGACTTTGAATAAACTGCTTGTGTGAGAAATGTGCATCAAATTGGCACTTGATGATGGCCCATTATAACTAATGGTTGTATCAAGGACAAGGACAATTAAAATATTTGTGGTAGAGCTGGTGCAGTTCTTGGGTACAGTGTTTTATTTCCCGCCACTAAAAGCCTCAGTAGACAAGTGAAATTTTGCTTTTCAAAGAACTGCTGTAAAAGCCTCTCCTCGTTCCTACACAGCTCTTTGTTTTACTGACCCTGTGGTGTCTGCAGGCTGCCGTTCTTCCACAACAGATGTTGCTGTTGCTTTACACAGTGAATGTGTTTGACAAAGACTGGACAGAAGTGTTGCCAAAACGCACAATATGCAACTTCATTGAACTTTCCTCCAGTTTCACTCTTGCAATCATCAAATAATAAAAGACCACCAGCTTGTCGAAAGAAGAGCTGAAGGGTGCACATGTGCTTTTATTAAGACTTTAAACAAAAAAAATGCAACCATTCCATTATTTTCTGTTCAACTTTTCAATATAAAACTATAAAAGATCCAGCTTTTTATTGTGGTATCCGACAGACACATCATCGTTAGCTATGTAGACTTTAAGAATGTAGTTAGCTCTTCTACTTTTTTCTCATTATTCCTCTGATCTGTGATACATGTATGTCTCATCTGCCCTGTCTTCATCATATCCACCATAGTGTCCTGTGTCACTGCCTCCTCTTCCTCTGTCCTCGGGGCAGCTGATCCCCAGTCTCTTCTGCAGCTTCTCCTCCTGGAGGCGAAGCTCCATAGAGTCCACCAGGTCATAGATGTTATCCAGGGACCACATGGGTGATGGGAACCACGCCTTGACATCGCTGTCCTTCCCCACAACCAGCATGCTGAAATAATCCTTACTGATCTTTAGTTGCTCTCTCAGATTGTTCACCATGTCGCGGGATAATGGCTCAACCTCGCTCTGACTACGCCCTGGAGGAAGGTTGACAGAGTGAAAACGAAATAGCGCACTTTACACAACACAGTAAAAAAAGGATAAAACAGCTAGAAATTCTAAAAAACACAAAGCTTTCAACTGAGATTAAATACACCGATCAGGCATAACATTATGACCACCTGCCTAATATTGTGTTGGTCCCCCTTATGTGGTCGAAAATGCTCTGAACCATTGGGCATGGACAAGAGGACCTCTCAGGGTGTCCTATGTGGTCTGGCACCAGGACGTTGGCAGTGGATCCTTTGGGTACTCTGGCTTGTGCAGTGGGGCCTCTGTCAATCAAACGTGTTCCACTGCATCCTGTTGATGCTTGATCAGAATGGGGTCTAGGAAGTTTGGAGGTCAAATCAACATCTTGGGCCATTGTCATGTTCCTCAAGATGTTCCTGATTGTTTGATGTTGTTGCCATGTGGTGGGGTGCATTTTCCTGCGGGGGTAGGCCAGTGACATTTGGGATTTCCATTTGCATGAGGGAGTGTGCTTGTTCTGGGACAATGTTTATTTGGGTGTC
>OMNN01031019.1:0-22005 GCA_900302755.1 Chromis chromis | reverse complement strand
TGACAGTCATATTCATTTTCCTAATCAAAATCAGAAGCAAGGACAATCAATGTACATGTGCATCCTTGTTATTAGTGATTGACAGCACATTATTTTTCTCTAGCCTTTTTTTAACTCCTACATTCATTTTAATCTCCAAATAAATCCTCTTAATAGCCAACAGGTAGCAAACAACCCGTTTAAGCTAGCTTTAGCTGCATGCTAAGCAAGCACATTGTTAGAAACATTAACATGCTAAATTAGGTCTAAAAAAATGCATTTGGCCTTACAGTTCTTCTGTTGTTAGCTTTTTTTCCCCCATTTAGCTATACTAAAAAAAATCATTGGAAGGAGTGAATGTTAAGGGGTTAAAAGAAATTGAAACTACAGCAAAGTTATGGCAGAGTAGCCTGATTTAGCTTTGCACTCGTAAAAGAATCAAGATGGACAGTTTTTCCAAATCAGTGCAGTGGAACCAGAGATACCAACTTTTATATTTCACATATTTGTGGTCTTGTCAAAACCTGCTGCCTACATTACCCACAATCTGGCTCGACTACAGACAGTTTGGTTCGGAGATTTGGGTGTATTGTGCTAGTAGCAGCAAATATCACTTAGACACCACATCACTCAGGCCTTGTACTAATATGAAAACATTTTTTTAGACAGATGTCTTCCCCCTCTGTTTAAAAAATAATACAAAGTACACAGTACACGCGAGAATCCCAAATCATCTACAAACATGCTGACAAGCAACCAGGGTCAGTCTACATCAACAAAATCAAATATCAGGGAAGACTGTTGTTTCATTACATCTGAAGACTTTAAACTGCAGATGCTGTGGACCAAGTAAAATTTGGCACAGCAGAAGCAGAAGAACAGAAATGCCAAGTTGTATAATAGTACCTGTTCGTGCCAATCAAACATAAAGAACATCTTTACCATATATCTTGTTGTGTCATGCGCATGCTCACTATAGACATGCTTGGCCTTAGCGGTGAAATCATCGTTTCCCAAAGACTCTGTTCCGTTTTTGATGTCCACATATTAACACATAAACGTGAGCTTTTAAAAATCTGTACTTTAGAAGCTGTTTGCAAAAGAAAACTCAGTTTTAATGACCTAAAACGACAATTGAATGTACATTAGACACCCAAACATGAAGTAAAATGTTTGTTTGTGCAAAATACCTGTATTAATGAGATACAAGGTCTTAATTCAGATTTCACACAGCTATCAACCTTTTTTTTGCAATTGCTGTAGTACTCCTGAAGACCTGTAGGCAGACAGTGATGTGGAAAACTGACGCATTAAAGGTCAAGAATGACTGGAATATTCAATATAAAATATAAAGAGTGCATCATTGTGTTGTGTTTGACATCATTGTGGCAACTGTTTATTCCACCTTTATTGTGCATTTTGGGTTCTCTCTAAGTTCTATAGGTCCATATGTCCCAAGTTCTTTGCTCGTGTTGTTTTGTGAATGGCAAAGTGACCAATTCAGTGCATTAATATGACATACTGGAGGGAAGTAGGGGCTAGGTAGAAGTAGGTTTTTCAAAGTTAATAAGAGAAGAGTGCAAAGAAGGTGTTATCATCTGTCCCTCCTCACCTCAGTGATTTCTGCACAGTCCCTAAGAGGAGCACAGCAGCACCAGGAGATGGCCAGGACAGATTGAGAAGCAGTGAGTATCAACTTGTGCTTCTGGTTTGAGTCTGGGTGTGATGGTGTGAGTGTGTGTTTGTGTGTGCCTTGGAAACAGATGAAAAGTCAACTAAGATGTAATAAGCTAGCTGCGAGAGAGTCTTAAAGTCTTTGGTAGAGAGCCGGGGTCTTGTTTCAAAGCAGAATCTGCTGTAAGCCCCCACAGACGCAGACTAAACACAGCATCGGCCCTATTGTTGTTCTGCACTGTTACAGCCCTCCCTGGAGATTTAGCAGGAGCCATAACCCTCCGTGGCTGCGACAGCCAGCCAATAGCCACGCTGCTTACTAATGACCCAGCCACCGAGGTCACACCACAACCTGATCACGAGAATTTATACAGCGCTAGATTGGAAAATGATGGGATTTGGGGCTTGTTTTTTTGACAGTTTTCAGGTATGCCGGTGAAACAAATCCTGAGGTACTTCCAATTGCTTTCCCAGCATAAATACAACGTGCAGGCAGGAATATGGCAGAAGTGCAGTTGGTGATAATCGGTTCAGCATGTTCACCATTTCTAACCATTGTATTTTAGGAGTTGGACAAAATGCTTCACATGTCATTTTTTGTTCCACCTAATACATGACTAGTCACTCCATCTTCAGTTTTTTTTTTTTTTCTCATCAGTTTCCGTCACGTGTCGTTCTGTGGTTTGAAGACCATGTATACACAAAGTAGCCGTTACGGGAAGGAAAAGGAGAGAGTTTACTGGAAGAGGAGGCCCATTACTGAAAGCATGGAGCTGGATCAGTGGATAGGTTGAAGGTCAAGCAAACTCTACGCATTTTGTTCCGTCCATTATGGCGGACGTATGGGACTGTTGCACATGCATTTATGCATTTGTGTATATTTGGTGTGAGTGCATGTCGTCTCCACCTGGGTCTGGGTTTCATCGCCGTCCTGGACCGGCTGAATCATATAATCCGCCATGTTAACACGGTGATTACCTATCATTACGCAGAGCTCCAGTTTCAGGAACACACAAGCATCCAGTCTGGGTGTTTACAACGTGTCAACACTGACTTCTCTTTTCCACGTCTAGGATGAACATGAACCTCCACTTTTAACTCAGACCACAGTAACACTATATAGTATATATATAGTAGCAGAGGCAGATAGTGAACATGACAGGGCTCATATTTTGAAGTGACTGGTCAGAAATGAAGTTTAAATTTGTTTTAAACAGAGAGGAAAGTTTATTTGTCTTCTTTTTCCCCAATTCAAGCTTTAAAGGCTTGAGGCTTTAAAGCTGCACTAGACAATATTTTTATGTAAACAAGGGGTCAGATTACCGCTTGTAAAGTAAAAAGGTCCACTTGTCGTAACAAACCCAAGAGATAATCATAACCCACCACAGCAATTCACTCTTAGATTCACCCTTATAGTGAATTTTAGCTTCTTTCAGTTCATTCTTTTGGTTTTACAACTTCACTGTTTGAGCTCTCCATTAGTTCTTATTAAACTTGCTGCTATCCATGACTGGCAGCTTGTTTGAGAAAAAAAGCTCAGATAAACCCACTTCACCGTACCTCCACAGCACCAAACAGCAGGTAACGGTAGCAACTAGTGAACACACTGGATAGTTCACCAGCTAACAAGCCAAATATCTCCCACAGGAGGTGGTGGAGACCAAAACAGAGTTTAAAAGAGCCTTCATCAGGTGGACACAATTGAACACTAATGTTGCTCCATGTCTGCTAAGTGTGTAAATAGGCACTTCTAACTGCTAACATATTCACTTACTGGCCAAAAAACAATCTGAGTAACTCATTGTCAGAACAGTGTTTGTCTAAAGTTTTGCCAACTATATTTAGCCACCGTAAGGAGCTACTGATACAAAAACTGAAATTAATGCAGACTCATTTTTAATACTTGTGCAAATAAATTTAAATTTTTGCAGAAAAGATTGTTTTGTTATGAAAATTGCATAGATTTATTGCTTCTTATCTGGATGTAATCTAACAGAAAACAATAGTAGTTTTCACTGATGCTGTAGCCATGCTAAACAATTAGGTACATCTGTAAGATGGTGCGCTGTTTCAGTCTAAATGAGAAGAACTCAACAAATATGGTATTGCTCTGGCAGTATTTTATCAGACTTAATCATAGTCACAATCTGCATACAGCGGTCTCCACACATTTAATGCTGTTTGAATTGCTCATGAACTTGTCATTGTATAGATATGTTAATATTTAGAAAAAGTAATGCATAGGGGTGGGACACATTTGCCTTTTTGCCACATCTGAAAGTAGGCTGCTGCGTGTGAATATTATTTTTCATGAGGCACTAAGCACTATGGCCAGTCCTTATAATGATCAAGATAAGAGCTTAAAAGTAAAGGTACAGAAATTACCCTAAAAAATAGCATTTAGGGATTTAATATCATGTCTTTTAGGGGAGTTTTCTGTTTTAGTTTTGGTCAAATCTGGGTTCATCTTGGTCACAAAGTAAGCTTTCAGGTCTGGATTGAATTGATGTTCACAATACCAGTCACATTGGCTGTTTGTTGATCAAATATTTTGCCTTATATTAACACAGTAGTTATTATATTGCGTATTTACACTTTGTTTTCTTAGAAAAAAGCATATCTTACATTTATGCTTATACTATTTCTACTTTTAAGTACGTTTATATTTTTAGGTCAGATTTTTCTACTTATGTTTATCTATATATTTTGTACTGTATATATTTCTTGGGAGTAACTGTAATGTAAGTAATTTCCACTGGGGGATCAATAAAGTATTTCTGATTCTGATATTAAAAGAATTATAGTTGATGACAGCTTTGAAAAAAAATGGCATGCTTAAGAGTTACTTCATCCCTGTTTTTAAAAATGCATGTTGCTTACTTTAAACAATGCAGGTGAAAGATTTCTTCTCTCTCGATTAGAAATGAAACATGTTGATTTCCAGAGTAATTAAATGTTATGTTGCAATTAAACATATGAATAGTGATGGGACAGACAAACCCAGAACTGAGACATGTTCAGATTCAGTGTGAACACAGCCCTCATTGGAAACAGTAGATTCCACTGTAGATCTTCCATGACCTGCTCAGGTTTCTGACTCCACAGCGGGTGGTCGTTTCCCTGGATCCTCTTTAATACAGTGCATTATCCAGCCAGATTATGTTCCATATGTGCGTGTGCACTCCAGTGGACAAACTTATACTTAGTGTAAAGCACACATATGCACTTTATCCCCCTGCTTTAGTCACCTTGTGAGTCAGTTATCTGACCAAAAAAATTAAATGTGAAAATCTTGACGTCTGGCACTAAATGAAAACCAGCCCCTGGTGGCATGAAACACAACTCAAGCATGCAGTTAGAATAAGAAGAAGAGGAAGACTGGGATTATAAGGAGAGAAGGTAGTCTGAGGAGATGACGGTGTCATGTAGACGCACAGGTTTAGAGATAACAAAATGTACACATTAAAAAGTATATTGAAAACAGAAAGATTTCTGAATGACCACCATTTTGGAAAACACTGAAATGGCTAAAGAAATACACAAATACAGAATATTGATTCTAAAAGTATACTTTTTCAAACCCATCCTTCCCTGGTCAGGTGTAGCCTCAGTCTCCACCGGTCACTTCTTTCTTTTGGCTGCGTTTAAAGGACTGGCGGTGCCGGTCGCTGCTGCTGAAGCCAAACAACGATTGAAAACCTACTTAAAGTGCTTTTTTTGTGTGTGTTAAACATAAAAGTGCTAGTGCTTGGCAGGAACTAGCTGTAACGGGACGCATTGCCATTGAAAATAATGAGGCAAAATGAGGCCAGGTCTAAAAACAAGGACAGGAATCGTTTGCAGAGATTCAATACATTTTAGTGTTAGTAATGACGTCCCAGTTACAACAAATAGGGCACAAATTGAGGGTTAGGACTGGTCCATTTCTGGTGACTTTGTTCCCACAACAGCTATTTTCAACATTCATTATATAAGTGGGGAAAGCATATCTAGAATGTAAGCCACATTAGCTTTTTATTCGAATTGATCAGTGTATTTTACAATCCCGTCGCATCAATTGATATCCGCAGTTTTCACTTCTTAGGCCATGTTCAGCCAAACTTTTTTAGACTAACATTCCTGGTGGGTTACTTTGTAATGTGAACTCTTTGTTTACACTATTTACTTTGAACGATAAAATAGTTGCTGCCTTCATGACTCTCTCAACTCCAGTATCAGAGTTAACTGTGTTGTTTTAATTTGTGGTCTTAATACCAGCCCACAGTTCAGCCGACACCTCAACTCCTTTCAGTGTTTGCACTTCTACGTACACTTCAGTCCCTTTCAGATCATCAACACTGCCTAAAACCTCCAGTGTAAATGTTTGATTCATTCTTTTGTTGTTCCAGTGACAAAAGCAGGATTTTTACTGATGGTGATTTAAGTTTCAGTCTGAGACTAATAAATGGAATCCCTCAAAATTGAATGAAAAGCAGATTCATTTAATTTTGGTCCAGAAGCAGAAAATGTGTTATTACCATAAACTATATATCACAGATAGCCAATATCAAAGAGCCTTAAACCTGCATTCTTTGAAATGGCCAGCTGGGGCGACGCCTCTGGAGGAAAAAAAGGTCTGACTGTATAGAAGTCTATGAGAAAATGGTCCTATTACAATAAACATTTTCCTAATGAGTTTATGGTTTTAATTGCTAGTTTGTCTCAAAACAGCACGTGGTTCATTTTCAAGTGTTTCTCTTTACGTCTGGTTTCAAATGGCTGATATGATGATAACCAAATCCCAAACTTGAGGCTTCAATAAAAGAATAGCTGATGTCACAGTGGATACGTCCATCTTTTATACATAGTCTATGGCTGACACTGAATACTGGAGTGTGACTGCACTAAAAAGTGCTGGTTTAAATTTTTATATATATTAAATATATAAATATGACTCCTGGAAGTCATCAAGACAGCAGCTAGAAGAGTCGTCCCTGCTGGCTGTTAGAAACAATGCAAGTTTAAGTCACTTCCACATTGGCTTCACTTCTCAGTCTCAGAGGCTACATCAGTCTTTTATATACAGTCTATGTTATTAGCATAGTTTCGGTTTCTAGACCAAATCAAAGTATTTTACTTTTTACCAGATTTTGAGGGATTTCATTTACTAGTCTCATCCGGAAACCTAAACCACCATCAGCAAAAAATTAAATCCTGCTTGTGTCATTGGAAAAGGAGATTAAACAAATAAATCAAACATTTACAGTGGCAGTCACTGATGAAAAAAACTCTTTACATAGTTTTAGGAGACACAGTGTCTTCTTTGTTAAATACATAAATAAGTATATACAAGGTATGTACAAAATAATGGCATTTCCTGATGTTCCTCTTGTGTACAGAGCATACACGCAGCTTTAATTCAACAAATAACAACTGGCTTTTTGATACATCAGCTGGATACAAAACAAGAATTTACTGGAAGTGCTGCTGAGTCCTCCAAATTTATTATTTTAATAGCAGAAAAATAGTTTTTTTTCTATGTTGATTTCTGGAAGTCCTGCTGAGGAATATTAAGCAGGGAGTGCAGTAGTCAGTCGTTGAAAGCTCAGTAGTTTTTGGATGGAACTATTAGACAAACACAGGTGACTGAAAACACAAACTCCTTGGATAACATACCTGTGCTCCTGTGCCACTTTTTAAGGTTGTGATTAATAAAAGTTAGTGACCTTCATCATGGGATTTCGTTTATTAACTTCCTATTGAAACACAATCTACCTCACTTGACAGATTAAAAGAATAAATCAAGAGACGTGCTGTGCAATGGCCAAATCTCCAGTAGGAAGGCATTAATAAGACAAAGAGGTTGGAAATAAACGGAGGAGGAAGTGAAGGAGCAGTTGATCGAGGACATGGACAGGAATCAAGGGAAAGCGCTGCTCTGTTTTATTTTCTCACTAAAGTCTTAGCTTATTAAGTATTATTATTTTTGGATGTGGCGTGACCTTATCCCAGCAGTACCTCCGCTTCGTTCGTGTGTTCCAGCGAACGCAACTGGCAGCGTGTTTGACAGTCGTTCTCGACACTCAAAGTAAACACAGAAAAGCCAGCAGGTCCAAAATAGAACCCAGGACCTTGTGACTGTGAGGTGACAGAGCTGACCAGTATTACCTACGACCCTGGATGCACACTTGATTAAATAAAATCTGAATTTCAGGATAATAGTGACAGGACAGTGGATGTCTAAGCTACTGATGGCCTCCACACACCTGTCTGCATGCTTCCTGCCACAATAACACACAAACATGCATGAATACATGAAGAGGTGCACACACACCTAACATCTGCTTCTCATTTTGGTCATAAGTTGTATAAGATGCTCAGGAGAAAGAGAGAGAACCTGAGAAAGCTTCCTGAAGGCGAGACATGCTGGCTTTCAGATGAACAGGTCAGAGCCTGTAATGAGATCACACAGATCAAATGGAACAGCTAAATATTATTACTGATATTTCACACACAAAATTATCTGATATCTTTGTAATGATGTGTCGATAAGATATATAGTCTACATTTCCAAACATTCCGCTTGCAAAGTCAAATATTCCACTGAGACATTTGTATGCTGCTAACAAAAATAACAGACACATTAAAAACCAGAGAAAGCCTGGCTATGTCAAGCTTGCTTCGTGGGATATCATCTTGAAACAGCGAGGTCTCTCACAAGCAGACATTTTGCAGCAAACAGGTGTTTCCAGATGTGTAGTCCATGCTGTCCTGCAGTAGCACAAATAAACAGGCAAGGCTGAGGAGGGAAACCTCATTGTAAAGAAGGAAACTGAGTGTGGCAGACAAAATGCACATCAAGCTGACTTTGCTTTCAAATTATAAATGTCCAGCACCCCACCTAGAGTCTGAATATAGCTGGACAGAGGTGTTTTTTTATTGAAGACTTTCAGCCAAAGAGCCTTTAATTCAGTGTAGTAACAGTACCAAGGGCCTCACCTATGCAGAATAACACAAGAGGCCACAGGTGCTCTAGACTGAAGAAACTGTTGGCTCCAACAGAAGTACTGTAGAGCGCCAAAGGAGGACTGTCGGCAGGCAGCAGTGATGCATGGTGGAGGTTCCTTGCAGGTTTGTGACTAATGACATTGGGGAATTAATGGTCTGCTCCGTGCTTAGAAGCACAGGCAGATTTGTATCTATCACACTATACCAACAGGGTGTATCTTCAGTAACAAGAAGAACAAGGAGTCCTGCAACAGATGATCCCCAAACCCTGTTCTCAACATTATGGAGTCAGTCTGGGTTTACATGGAGCTACAGAAGAGACGGAATAGGGTCAAAGAAGAGCCATGGCAAGTTCTTTAAGATGCTGGAACAACTGAGGACAATGTGTGCTGATTTGAATGCAAAGGGTGGCACCACTAAACATTAATTACTTTACAGCCATTTTTCCTCATATGCATTAAGCATAGTTGCTTTGGACGTTCACTGCTGTGTTATGATGTGTTACTACTAGTATTTTCAAGTGCTAAGCAATGGATGAAGATTGTTAAAGGAGCAACAGACACTGCAAGTCATTCATAGTCTGATGGACTTTGTTTTAAAGCATAGAAGGCATAAAGAAAGTGAAATCAATGGCATACTCTCCTTTTTAGCTTATTAGTAATGATATACTGTTCAATAACGTGCATCCTTAAAAAGGCCCTGCTGTTTCTGATGAATTTTGTATTACTGATTTATGACAAGCAGATAAAAACTATACTCCCCCACCTAATAACCCCACAGGATCTCCAAATACTTAGGTCACTTAGGTCATACAGCATGTGTTGGATGCATGCACACACATAAAGCATGCTAAAATAATCCTAAAACTCTAGACACCAAATTATAATATTAACACAACATTTTTAAATAGGTGCATTAAATGGGGTTATCTTTGAATGTATCCTTAATCAACCTGAACTCATCTATTTATAAAAGGAGGTAACAGAAAAGGCTCTCCTGGCAGGTAAAGTACAAAGTACACATGAGTTCATTCTGATGGAATGAAGGGTTTTAAATGAGGCAGCTCGTATTTCCAATGAAGTTCTCCACACCTTGGACGCTTGATACGGTGCTCAGCAGAGGACATCCTGCTTATTTATTCAGCTTACAGGTTTCTTACCTTTTACCAGCAGCTATGTGTCGGAGCAAATATTTTTGCTGCTTCCATGATGATTATTATTATTATTGCAGTCTGAATGTCCCCCACCGTCTCCAGCTTGACTCTAACCAGAGCTCACAGCCAAACATGCAGGACTAAACAGAGGGGAGTAAAAACGCGGCCAGTTTGTCGCTAATGTGTGTGATTTATTTACGTTAGAGCGAATCAGAGATCGGACTGTGTTTGTCAGCCTCGTCTCCTGCTCACTCAGAGAGCCGCTAAGTTGCGTCCTGGCTCAGATCTTTCATTGCTGGACCTCCACTTTGTTATATTTAGTGGAAAGCGCTGGCTGCAGGCCAATCACATTTACACCCCAGCGTTTGGCTACAGACACCACCGTGAGCCTGTTTGTGTGTGTGTGTGTGTGTGTGAGCCTCCTCATATCCACACATTGCAGGACTGCCAAGAAATAACAGCTCGAGCTTTATAACATTTCCACAGCAGAGTTGTCATGGAGATTATGAATGCAGTTACGTCCTTCAGCTTTTTATCGTGCGTAGCATTTTCTTTATGTTAATCGATTTCGGTAGCCGTCCATCCATGTCAACAGTGTGCGGCCTGCATGCACGTGGTTGCCTAATAATGTGCGTGTGTGTGGTGTGTGTGTGTGTTTAATGGTTTATGTGCAGTGGATCGGTTACACAGTCAGCTGGATTTGCTATTAGACAGCATGTAAAATCTGACCCTGCTGTCTCCAACCTGTTTTCACATATGAGAGCCTCGGAGCTCCACTTCCATGTGCGTGTCTGTGAGCATGAGTGGCTACTCATTAAAGAGAAGAGGTGAAAATGTAAAGCAATTGGAAGATACATGACGTCCATCTTGGCAGACGAGGAAAGCATCTTGGTTTGACTAAGTGTAAAAAAACGTTGACAAAACCCAAACTACTACTCTGGAAAACTGAGCTGGCAGCCGTAAGGCTCTTCAGATATGCTGAATTAACTTTAAATGTGTTTTGAAAATCTCAGATATTATCAGAGCAGTTTCTCAGAGGGAGTATCATCTAGTTATGATCTATTGCTATGGCTTAAACAGGACGAATTACGCTGGATCCCAGAGACTGAAGCACACAAATATCCGAATGTGTGCGTTCGGGGACAGACGGCGGTTTTCTTCAGCACATACCTGGCTTTGATCCCCACTTGTGGAGGAGACGCAGAGGTGCAGTGATGGAATCCGACTGCATATATCATCAGTTATTTACTGCCTTATCAGACCTTTGCTGGCCATAAAGCTCAGAGAAAAGGCTTCATATAGTCATCAAATGAGTGTGTTTTTGGATGAATCCAAGAACTGGCAACTACTACTAAGATTCACTTTGTTCCAGTTTGTTTCCCCAGATGACAGATGAATTTTTCAAAATTTATCGCCAGTCGTTATGTGATTAAATGCCTGACACACAGATACTTCTGCTGTGCCACTGTTCTCCCTGTTTTCTAGGTCTGACTAAAATAGGTCAGTTTAAGATGAAAATTCTGTTTTATAAAGAACTCAGTATGCAAATCTGGTTTAAATTGTACACTTAACTTTACATTAGTTCACTCCAGTGGGCATCAATTAGTGGTAACATCTGTGTTGGTAATTTGATTGGCGCAAACTAAAAATAGGTTGAGTAGCCCGCACCATATGGTAGAATATGTGACATAACACCAAGCTGCGATTCGTGTGACAGTGTAACATCTTGAGCGCTGACTCATATGCGATGACTCAGCAGAGCCCTCCTGGAACAGCGCTGGACTGTGGTGATTTTGGTTTTTGATTTTAGTGGTTGTAGCAACTGCATTAGTACAACTTTCACATTAATCATATGATGCACACTGGCTTAAAACACATTTTGCTCTCACACAATCACCGGACAAGGGGTGAATACCTTTCTCCGAGTATTACAAACCCCACAAAATGCCCTGAAAGCTTTTATCATCAGAATTTGATTCATTTGGATATTCTAGACGTATCTTGTGATCATTTTATTTATGTTTACATATGTGTGACTCACATTGGGTAGTGACATGCACGACCTATTAACTTTTATTTGTATAAATGAGCTGCCGTCCCTAATACAACCACGGACTCAGTAGGTGCTGACATAAAATGAATAAACGTCCAATCACAGTTAGTGCTAATGTTAGTGAGCTAGCTTCCTCTTTCTGAAGCAAACAAACTTTTCAACATTTCCTCCAAACTGCTGAATGCTGTGAAGAGCCAGATGTCTTCAATCTCTAATGACGTGTAACAAACAATATGTGGCCTTGCTGAAAAATGTGTGGCATCAAGCTAATAGGCTACACGTGGAAATTTGGATGCTCAAGTCATTTTTGTTTAGATCCTAATTATGAGCAGCCACGTGGGAAAAATCATTCATGTTGGCCTTCTAGTTGAAAGTCAGACACATCAGGAATGCTTGACTGTAATGATGTTTCCCACTTGGCAAAAAGAGCTACAGAAATGACAACAAACCACTGACTTCACATCCACCATCACTGGCAGTTACATCTGAAGACAATGCAATCTTAAACCAATAATGATTTAATCAATTAAAATATATTAATCGATGTGACAGAAGACGAGGGACATGCAGTTTAAATGAAAATGTTTTGCAGATGTGCTTTAGTAGCTGGTTCTTACTGTTTAAGGAGATGGAGTTATAGGTGTGTTTGCTGACCGCCCATAAGGGTCGCATAAAATAAGTACACCTCCCTGCTGTCTAACTGCTAACTGTGGCAGTCATGTTGATGAACTCTGCAGAATCAAGTTGTGAAAACTGTTTCTGGAAGCTTTCCGGTTTCGCTAGCTACCTGAGACTCATGCTAATGCTAATAGCAACTGTAGCTACTAACACTGTTAACATTCAGGAGCATAGAACTCTGATTAGATGCAACAGCATTCAAACTAAAGTGATGACGTGTATCGCTGACATTTAGCTCCAAGTATAAATACATTTTAGAGGTGGAAGTAAATATCAGTATTCGTCAAAATCTGTTCCAGCTAAACAGCTGTTTCTAGCAGCTGGACTAACATCAACCACAGTGAACATGTCACTCCATCATAAAGATCAGGTACAAGAATTATTTCATATCAGAATGTTGTAATGGATACAGGGTTATAGGTTATTTACTGTTTGCTGTGGATTTTGTCAGACCAATCTTTATACAAATTTTTTTGGAGTCATTATTTCTTGCTATTTAATTTACAATGCGAATACCATAGAGTTTTATTTATCTGTTCTTTAAATTCTTAATGTAACTGAACCTATTTTGTGCCGAACATCAAGTTAGAGTGACAAAAAAAAATGGTTTTATTAGTGTATCAAAACAACATCCACTGTATTACATTTATTTACACAATTAATTGATTATTGATTTTTATCCTGCCCAACTATCATATTAGCAAATAGTTTGAAATTTGCATCGTTAATTAAAACTAATAGACTCCATTTAGCTTTTTGCACATATATGTTTGTGTTTGGTTTCACTTAATAAAGAACTACTACAAATTAACTTAACAACAAATTCAGCTAATTCAGGTATCTGCTGTGACTACATGGCTAGCATTTTGGAATAATGCCTAAAAACATGCTTTAGCCAATAGTGCATCACATTTGTGTCTCCCAGCAACACAGGCTCTCAAATCTCAGTAGACTTTTGACACGGGAGACTCCAACCCAGACGTATGAAGCTAAATCGAAAATGTTATATGTTCTACATTTTTGGGTCATTTGAAAATAATAGTTGATGCAGTAATATAATATATTTCCATACACAAAAAGTCAGTTCTTTTTTCTTTTCTGTATAATAAGGAGGAAATTACTGAAAGCAGGTTTAGTGGGATCTCTGTCCCTTCCCTCTTCCTCTCTCTGGCTTTCCATATAAATTAATTTCAGAAATACACCAAGACAAACTTTTCTGAACACTGTCATAACCAGAAGTCCCTCCCTTAACTGCCACACACACACACACACACACACACACACACACACACTGCGACACACACACTTGAGGAAATCTATGGAGGGTATTTAGGCCTGACCACAGAAAAACACGAGCAACGTTGACGTGACAGATCGAAGCTAACTGATGTTGTCACTGGCCTCTACTGCCTGGACAAAGTGGTGTGTGTGACCGTGATTGTATTTGTGTTCGTGTGTGTGTGTGTGTGAGCAGTAAGGCCCATTAGTGTGCAGTAATGGGAGGGGATATTGGTGGTGTATAGGTGTAATTACCTCAAGCTAACATGGAGCTCAGGCCGCGTGGCGCCTCCAACACAAATATGAACTGCAGAACATAGATACCACTTTGTCCTCTCTCACCGCTTGACCTGGGGGAGAAAGTTCAACAGAGCCTGTAGTTCGGAGAGTGTGTGTGATTATACGTGTGTGTGTGTGTGTGTGGGTAAGAGAGGGGAGCCCTGGGAAATAAAGATCCCAAAGAAAAAGCCAGAATGGCAGGGCAGAGGGAAAGTGTAGGTGTATTGGACAATGTCTGCTCTGACTGTTATCTTCTGGCTCCAGTTTGACTGACATCGCCCCTGTTGTTCTCCTCGTCCGTGATAATCTGCAGATCTTTCTCAGCATCCTCCGTTCCCATCACCTATCTGTCCATCGATCCTCTGCTCTGGCACTCTTCATGCAACCCCCCTCTGATCATTTCCTTCCCTTCCTCCATCCATCAATCTATCTCCACCTCCTCCCTGACACAGCGGTTGGACATCTCGCCATTGTATTTGCTTTATGAGAACATCTGTTTAGCTTACTAGTTCAACCCTTGGCCTTGACAAGCCTCCAATAAAGCCTTAAGTCAGCCTCCATGTGGAGCACCACCATTCTGTTGACTGGGGACATTTCAGGCAGGCCACAGATTAGCCACTGCCAAACTGCAGTATGAAGCCGCTGTAACCGAGCCAGGTAATACAGCCTTTTAGGTGACGTAACATGGCCTGTGGAAGACATATTAGAGGTTCTCAGCCACATTTACAGTATATATACTGTATAAATGTATATGAACAGCTATTGGCATTAGCAAATGCCCAACTTGTTTTACAATTTTTCTGCTTCCTGCTTGTCTAAAAGATTAGCCTCCCTTTGACTATATTAGGCAACACACAATAACATCTACTCTCGCTAATAAAGAAAGAATATAAATAGATATATAGAATGTTGAGATGATGGAAGCAAAATTCTCACATCTGGACTCATCAGACCAAAGTCCAGATTTCCACTGGGCTCATGTCCATTCGTTGTGATTCTTGGCCCAAACTCTTCTCTTCTTCTTGGTCTCTCTCAGTAGTGGTTTCCCTGCAGCAGTTCCATCCACCATGAGGGTCTGATTCACACAGTGTCCTCCCAAACAGCTGATGTTGAGATGAATGATGGAGGTACTGATGTGGGCTCTAAGCTGAGTTGCCATTAATTGGTGATTTCTTGGTCTTTTTATTTTGGCTCGGTCCTCATGAGAGCCAGTTTCATTGCAGAGTTTGCTGGTTTTTTAACGCTTGCACAAGAAGGAACTTTCGAACCTCTTGAAATTTTCCACACTGACTCACCTTCATGTTTTAAAGTAATGACAGTCTGTTTTCTCTTTACTTAGTTGAGTTGTTCTTGCCATGATATGAATAACTACAGTAAAGCCACAAAGCGAGTAAATAGTGAGCGTCTTTTCTGTATCCCTATAATGGAGGGCACCAAAGCCCGACATTTTCAAGTTGTGCATGTAATAGCTTTAAATTGACAGATTAACGACAAAGAAATGTCAATGCACCACCAAGTGCTTTTTAAAGACTTTAGCTAAAAACATCCCTTTGCAACTTGGTTTTGACTTTAACCCATAGGTAAAGATGGACGGACATTCTGTGACGCTACCCAAAGGTTTTCTGAACAGTGGTTTGGAAGCTGAGTGTGGTGACTCCGGCTGTCAAGATCTTCATAGAACCTGACTCTCCTAGGTACCAGCTAATCCAAAAATTAACAAAGAGGTGGAGCATCAAATATCTCTGGACCATGGACTGTCCCATGACTCTAAACCTTGTTCACGCAAAGCAGCCATGCCCTTCAAAAATACATCAATTTAAGCTTTAATACAATTTAAACAAGTGAGTTATATAAAAATTCACCCCTGTACGGTTGTCATGAACCGGTAAATCAGCTACAGAGACCAAAATCATTTTTGTACCGCATTATAAACATGTTTATTTCTGCTGTAATGTTGGACATTTTGACATTGACGACTGATTTGCTTTGGGAGCCAGCCTCAAGTGGAGCTGCAGTTTTTGGAATTTCAACGTTGGCTTCTTTTTTCAGCCTCAGAGGTTTCCGATTGCTTTCAACATACTTGTTATACCTATGTTCCTTTTTTATACACAACGTCTTTCAGGTCTTTGTTACATATTAGCCAGCTATTTATGCACAGTCCATCTTCCAGTTGTTATTAATAATGACATCAGGTATGCTTGTAAGGGTAATGCAATGCACAATGTGAAGTAATGATGGAGGACCACACTGCAGAACATGCTAGAGGTTACCAGTGTTTGGCTGCGGAAGGGTGTTAAATTGTAACTACGCCAGCTTGTTCCTGGAACAGTGGAGTAAGTTTCAACTTCTCTCCAAGTGAAGTTGATGAGCAATGCTTGTTCCTTAATCAACTGGAGGTAATTCTGCATTTGTGTGCAAGGAGGACATTTGTGTTTGCATTGACGCATGTAGTTGTGCTGGCTTGTTACCAGCTGTGAATGTGTGTAACAGTAAAACAGGGCGATGCTGAGAACCAACATGTGCGTTGTGTCTGTGTGCTCTAGAACACATTCAGGTTATGAAAAAACAACAGCAGGGGGATGGAGGAGGAAGAAGAAGAAGAAGAAGACAGGGTGGGGGCAGAGCATGGTGATGTCATGATGGTGGTTTGGGACATTTTATCACACATGGTTTCTATATCAGTGGGCCGCTGTTTAGGCGAAAGCATGAGAGTGGACTGGACAGGCTTCAAAATCCAGCATGTGCAAACACATCTGCAGATACAGGCTGACCACTGGCCAAACTATTATGGGTCAGAATGGCCGTATCCAAGGGCGAGTGTTTGTATTCATGTTTAATGGAGTGTTGTATAACATCTTTTTAGATGAATGTTCATTCATTTCAGCGTAACTGTTTTTCGGTATTTATCATTTCATTCAGACATTTTCCTCAGTAAGAAGCTTTGAGCAGTGATCTGAATCCCTGGTAATAAGTTCAAGGATGTGAAATTAAAGCCTTCCTTTGTTTAGTCTACAAAGCCTTAAATATAGCAATAGCAGATATGTTGTTGGTATGTCCATAGCATGAGGATTGTGATGTATTGTATACATCAGAAACAGTTATGCAATTCTTTCTTTCTAACATAAAAGTTCAAAAACATGCCCATTAGCACCTCTAAAACTCTGCCACTTAGATACCGTTGTGATATGTACTGTATGTTAATGGTCAAACATTAAAATATGTACGTAAACATGCTCCCTGAAAGCAAAATCCTGCAGGCTTCAGCCTTTTCCAAAAACATCATTTGAAATGTTCCCTCAACTCAAGGTCTTCACGGGTCCACCTGAACCCCAGGATCCAGAACCCAGCCAATAATGTAATACCCAAGTGGATCTGAGAAGAACCAGCCATGATCATACCAAGCTAATCATGGAAGTGTTCTGTTTGCATGTGTATTGTAACTTTCAAGTGCCAACATCCATCCAACCATCCATTTTCTTTATCCGCTGTAGGATAGCGGGGGTCTGGAGCCTATCCCAGCTGATTCAGGGCACAGTACACCCTGGACACGACCAATTAACCTCAGCTTGTCTTTGGACTGTGGGAGGAAGCCGAAGCACGGAATATGCAAGCTAAGCTCAGATTCAAACCCAGGACCTTCTAGCTGTGAGGCAACAGTGTTGGTCACTGCACCACTGTGCCACCCCCCCAAGTACTAGCAGATGATAGTAAATTAGCAGTGCTTACGTTAGCAGCTGTCACAATGAGCAGTATTATGGGGCTCAGGGAACAGAGGAGAAGGCAACGTTACATTAGGTAAGACGCAAAGTTTCGTTTTGACAACTTGCAAATTCATGTTAACTTGTTAACAGCAATGAGCTGTGAAATTGGTGCCAATCAGGTCTTCAAGCTGGATTTGGGACTGGCATTTCTTGCTTCTGCATCGGTTCAGTCATGAATATTTAAATCCTCGAAGACCTCTGACCTCTACTCTCCCCCTAATGAATTGACTTCATTGGAAAGGTTGCGCAGTGAGTTGTTGGCTTCTCACTAATTTGGGACTAGATTAAGCCTCTAACATGTACAAATTATATTTTAATTAAATAACATGGACAAAAATGAGATCTGACTATTGTTTGAGTATTATTGTATTGTTTTTGTAGCCTCTGTGACTGGTGGGTGTCTGTGAAAGCCATAGTTCTGTCTGAACATTGGGGCTGCAAAAAGGGCTGTAGATTTTTTTATTTTTACCAAGCATTTTTTTATGCTAAGCTATGCTAATTGCACACTAGTTCTAGCTTCATACTTTAACGTGTAGACTTGAGAGTGGTATCAATTGTTTTGTCTGACTCATATGTTGAACTAGTCTTTTAATGTTAACAGTAAATCTGTTTGAGTGCAGTCAGCAGCAAAGAACATGCAGTCATGATGACATTTATTTCACTTTATGCTTTGCTATTTTGATACTTTCCAGCCACAGGACTCAGCCTATATTACATAGTTATTTTAAATTATTAAGGTAAAGATTGTATTGTTGAATTTATTCCTCATTATTAATAACCAATACATTACTGCTATCCACCTGCATGGCTGTGCAGCACCAGTGAGCAGAGGCCAAGCAGGGTGGAGATACAAACCAGAGAGAGTCGGTGATGAGCAAGGCTGTTTTCAATCACCTCCTTCGTGTGATCTCTGTTACTCCTCTGTCTGTTTTTGTCATCACTCCATGTCATCGCTCAGTTTCAAAAACGCTGTTGACTCTAGCACATATTTGTGTGCCTGTAACTCATATTCATGAAAGCAGGGCTCCAACAGAGGCAGATATTTCATGCCCTCTGAGATTCAGAGAGCGATTAGTGATACTGATTATATAACCCGAAAAACAATGGAAGTGGGTCAGATGGATGGAATGACTGCAGGAATTAATGCTGCTAATACGACTAAGAACTCAGTTTAACTTCTCAGTTTAACAACTTACTGTAACTATATTGTTTTTCTCTTTAAAATTCATGCCACAGTTTTCTGTAGCCTCTGATGCCGTTTCAGTGCATTAATCGAGCCCTTTGAAACGACTACCACTGCACTTTGCTGTAAACAGGTCACGCGAGGACAGAGGTTGTTCTGGGTGAGCTGTTCCACCGACTGATAGGTTTCAAGGCCACATCCCAAGCTCCACAAACACATGGGTGTGCATATGAATAGCCTATTCTTTTATTCCTGCTTCAAAACAAGGGCCGGGCGTTCTCCAGCCTGTAGAGGAAAAGGTTAGCAAAACCAGCTGACCCTCCGTTTCCTTGGCTACTAATGTTTACATAACCAACATACTGCTATGTTCATGTATGTGCAATCACAGGGACCGGCACCTTCCCCAGCAGGCTTTATCTGCGGTAGAACAAATC
Source organism: Chromis chromis (assembly GCA_900302755.1). Lineage (NCBI taxonomy): Eukaryota > Metazoa > Chordata > Actinopteri > Pomacentridae > Chromis > Chromis chromis. The sequence continues at coordinate 2,546 of OMNN01031019.1, read as the reverse complement.
AATCATGTGTGTATGCATGCGTGTGTGTCTTGAATATGCAACTGTAGCAGTCATTTCCCTCAAGCTTCTGAATTATGGATTATTGTATTAGTAAGCTGAACTATCATAAAGTCAGGCTGAGCACGCTCTCTGGAATAAATTGCCGTGACCTCTAGAAAACTTGCTCTGCAGTATTTAAGCTGCATCGCGTCTGCTTGGGGTGAAGTATTTAAAACAAATGAAAGCAAAATTTCTAACGGCAACATTAAACTTCCATCCTCATCAATGGTAATCAATGATGGAGGCAGATGTACCAACAAATCATTTCTTTTCCACCTCCCCCCCTCACTTCTTTTCATTTATCAAATATGATTATGTGTTGCTCAATGTTACTCAGCCTCTTGCGGCTTGGGGAGTTCGACTTTTTATTACTGGCTGTTTCTGGTTTCCACTCAACTATGAAAACAGACACGTGTTTTTTTTTTTCTGTGTACTTCTGCACAAAGAAGATGCTGGGGTGAGTCAGCAAGGAGTGCCAGGGAAGACCACTGCAAGAACGTCTTGGATTACTTTAAAGGGGAAAGGTTAGTTTATAAATGTGGCCATTGTGACTCCAAATGTTGTGCTACGTTTGCACTGGCATTCTAGAGATCCTGGATACAGAGATGCGTGCAAAACAGAACACTGTGTATTAGGACATGCATCTGAGGTAACATGAACACTGTGTACATGGGAGGCAGCAACTTCCCATCCAGCATGTGGTCATGATAGTAGTAGCAAATGAGTGTCTGCAAATAACCCAGAACTGTTTTATCATAGATGAAGATGTATCTGACAATCCAAAAAGAAAATTTTAAAATTTGACTGACCTTAAAATTGTTCTTTTTTTGTACTTTCAGTAAGATCTTATGCACTGTTAAAGTCCCTCTTCAGTCATTGATTAAACATCGAAAACCTCTGCATCTTAAAGTCACATATTAATAGTTGTTTCCCTTCCTGCCTTAAAATGGCATAGATGTAACTCTGTACCCTATGATCTCCACCCACCCACGTGCTGTTACTCGAGCACACCAGCTCGCCTACAACTGCTCAAACACTGTAAAACTACTCTACACTACACAATAGCAAATTTTAATTTTGAAGAAACTCAGCCATACAAACAGGAAATTGATTTAGAAGAAGAAGAAGAATTCTGGAAGTCCCACCCTGCAAAATGACAGGATTGGTTCCTTAGGTTTGTTACATATGAAACCCTGAAAGTCTGAATCTGTGTATTTGAGACTGTCAATACACCACTGCGGTTTCCAGGTGGAAATACTCAGCCATGGTGCTGACGGCTTATTTTGCTCATGATGTGTCTTTTAGTGTCTAGAAAACACAATAAAGACATACAAAATTCATTTTTACCAAAGGGAATGGTTAAAATAAAAAAAATAAAAAAATAAAAGAAAGGTCCAATCTTGTTACTAGCTGCTTCGAAGACATTAACTTTGTGGTTTTGCAGATTTTTTTAAATTATTAAACAAACAATAGATACATACACACTGAAGCTGAAACTGCTGTATTCATATGTGTTGGTTGGTCTTTCCTTTGAGTGTCACTTCCAAAATGCATTGTGTCCTCGATTTCTAACAAGCATACTGAGCATGTTTCCTTCCTCAGAAAACATTTTCAAAGCTGAATCTTCCTAAAATTTTGAATTTTGCACTGTTAACATCCATGTTTGCTTGCTTGTAATCTTCTTCTTTACTAGTGTCATTGCATTGTTAGTGCATTGCTGTGTTTTTTGACGTGTTACCGCCACCAGTTGATCAGTGGAGACGTGTGAAAGAGTTGGCTGGGATTTTGATTCACCCTTGTGCACTCATATGTTCATGTGTCCCCGTGTGTGTAAATGGAAACAAACAAAACAGAGACTTCGAAACATTGCTCCCGAGGCAAAAACTCAGTAGGGAAAATTTAATTTGATAAACGTACAACCACTCTCCAAACATGATTATTTTCTTAAATAAGAAACAAATATAAGGCACATTTGTATGAAAGTGTTTAATCAGTCCGTGATTGCAGAATTCCATCAAAAAACACTTTTCCAATGTGGAATTATAATAAGTGCATGAAAATCCATTTTACAAATTAGTTTTTTTTTTCTACACAGAAATGATGATCTAGTCAGTTAAATAAATTACCCGCAGTTATAGCTGAGAGTCCAGTTCTGCAGCCATCTGATAATAAAAAGCTCCTCTGCAGCACTGGACTGACATTACTCTTCCTATCAGTTCTGCACCTGGTTCATTACAACCACGAGCTGCTTGCTAATCACACTCGGTTCAGTGGCGTGTTTTCTTTTTCCAAATGTTGCTGTGTTCCTCTCTGTTGTCATAGAGAGCAGGAGGTAGGTGGTGAAATGGTTCCCACATGTTTGAATATTGCTCTGTTCATTAGCTGAGTGCATGTGTGTGTGTGTGTGTGTGTGTGTGTGTGTGTGTGTGTGTGTGTGTGTGTGTGTGTGTGTGTGTGTGTGTGTGTGTGTGTGTGTGTGAGAGAGAGCGAGAGAGAGAGAGAGAGAG
>OMNN01031018.1:18795-38355 GCA_900302755.1 Chromis chromis | reverse complement strand
CCCTGCTCCTGCTGCTCCCGCTGTCGACCTGTCCGCCGTCAAGGTACAATGAACGTGAAGGCTTAATGTGGGCTGCTATGGGGAGGGATGGAGGTAGACCGCTGGCTGCTCAGGACGAGCTGGGATTGGACCTAAATTGAGAGAGGCTCTTGGGGGCCAAATAAGCAAAGTTTTCTCATCTCTATTTCATACTTTAAAAGGAAGGACAATGTCAGAGAAAGAGAGGACTGCTGTGACTCTTTGTAAGTCAGTTTATGCTCAGGACAGACACTGACACATTTATGTGAACATCTTTAAGCAGATGCACAGTTCATAGTGAGTTAGTGAGAACAGCTGCAGGATTGAAGGAACAAACTCACAGTTGTGCAGAATGACTGGAACCATGGCTTATAGAAAACAGCCTGGGCTCATAATATGTTGTAAAATATCCCTAATGTTTCTTAACATTTTCAGATACTTGTTAGTTTTCTTTTACGATTTGCTATTTGAAACGTTTTTGCAATTCTGACAATATTCTGCTGGTAAATGGAAATAAGGCAGAGTAAGAATTGCATTGCACTGTGCAACCAAATGTCCATTGTGCATATGACAATGGAAATTGAATATGGAATCTTGAATGATTTAGACCACACCCCCAGGCCCTCTGGATTGGACTATCAGAGTGGTGACTAATGTGTGATGGCAATGCAGAGTGGCACCAAATGTGGACATGTTAATGTAGCTAAAGATGGACCTCCACAGATCAGGTGCCACCTAAATTTGGCAAAGACCAGTTAAATGCCACTTTATATGTAATTGTTTAGCCTAAATTAAATGGGAAATGCCTGGCTTTGTTGGTCTTGTGAATAAAAATGTTTGCATTGTTGAATACATGACACATCAAAACTTTTGCTTTTGCTGTTTTATACCTAAAAGGCTGCTTTGTATTGGCTTATAGGTGGAATTCAGCCCAGACCAGATTGAAGGTATGTAAATCTCATCCTGCCTTTGCAATCACATAACATGAAATACAGTCCATAAAACTCAATGTGAGTTAAACCCTATGTGAGGTGCTCAAACATGGACATTGACTTAATATAAAACTACAATAGACTTGAGAACAGGTCAAGTGTGACAAAAGGTCACCTCAGTCATTTTCATGTTTTGACATTCCATGAAAATATCAAATGTTCAGTAAATCAGCTAAATGAAGCTAAGAAACCATTCAAATGTGCAGTCAATTTAAACTTTTAAAAAATGTCACAAAAAGTATGTTTTCAGAACAATTGCTGCATTAATAAAAAAAATAAATCACTACTACATCATGAGAAAGCATCAATAACATATTGGCCTTTTAAACAAAAATCATATTTTTTTGACTAAGTGCACTGAAGGTTGTATAAAAATAGTTTAAAAGGTTCAAATAACTGCACTTGTTGGTGCAACATTTTCCAAGTAATAGTGCATATAAAGAATATTGTGCATTTGTACAGCACTAATAATCGGCAAACTTTCATTCCAAAACCAGTTGATTAATCTAAGTGTCACCTTTAATTAGAACAGATTAAACAACACCGTAAACTGACAGGTCTCCGGTTAAAAAACATTCAGATCATATCGCGTTAATCATCTGCATTTAACGACCAAAGGGTTAGGTGTCGCAAAGTAATCCAACCACTCCCTGTGTCCTGATATTACCTTCAGCTTGTTTACTAGCTGTTTGCAGGTGACTTGAGACTGTGTGTCACTAGATCAGTGATATCAAACCACTAGCCAAGAAGCTAACAGCAGCTCAATCCGGAGATTAAAGAGGCAAGAATAGTGAAATGATGGTGCAGAGATTGACAGAAAGAAACACCTGTGTGTGGTTGGATGGAAAGCAGACCTATAGTCTGGGCAGCTGCTTGTTACACTGCAGTCAGCATTCCCTACTTTTACTCAGCTCACCCATAGAGGGCCTTGCCTTTTAAAGGAGGGGCTCATATTCTCAGCTATGTTTATCAATTCCAAGGTGGTCTTTTAAAAGAGCCCATAGCCCTGCTGAGAGGGAGAGAGAGAGAGAGAGAGAAGGAGACAGCTGAGATAGAAATAGTATGGACAGGGGGGGGTTGACGGAGTTCGGCAGGAGTCAGTCTATTCAGCCAATAATACCACAACCTTTTGCGATGTCTTGTACTGTTATAGGTCTCCCTTGTCAGTGTGTGGAGTAGTTTCCTCCACCTGCTGGCAGGCGTGCAACAGCCACTAACTCCAGTTGTGAGAAAATTGCATTTTACACGTACTTAAGTTTCTAAAATCATTTGGAAGCAGATCTGTTCACTTTTAATGTATTCTAATATAAAGGAAGTCTAATTTTATTTTTACATTCCACATGATTTTCATCCACTGAACTCCATAGATTATTATATATTTTAGAATGAATATAAAATAAATAGAAAAACTTTTTCCAGAAACAAAAATATTGAAACTAAATAAGGTTAGTGCTATTATGTCATTAAATGTATAATTATGCAAGAAGAACAGCTCACCACTACATACATCCACTGTTGGTCTTCCATTGTTATATTTGGAACTGCAGATGTAACTTAGCTCTAAGCTAATGCCAGTACAGCACATTACTATAAAAAAAATCTAATTAGGTGAATTCTAAAATACATTCACTAAAACTACATAATGGATTGGTTAAGTCTTAGTATCTACAGTAAACTTCACTTTGTAAAGGAATTATCAGGTGGTGACATACTGTCACAGTTTTCCCTGAGGTAAAATACTTTACAAGATGGAGGCTTCACAAAGTACGGTTTAGTCATTATAAACCTGAACAGCTCCCTCAATGACAATGAAAGTATTTGATCATCCTCTTCTCCTTCCATTGGACAGACTACAGGGAGGCCTTTGGTCTGTTCGACAGAGTTGGTGACAACAAGGTGGCCTTCAACCAGATCGCTGACATCATGCGCGCTCTGGGACAGAACCCCACCAACAAGGAGGTCAGCAAGCTGCTGGGAAACCCCAGTGCTGATGGTAAGAGACACATTGAGTCAGTGTTCTGTCACTATATTAGTTGAATATTCATGAGGCGATGTTATAATTTTACATATCTTGGATTTTGAGGGTTGTGAGGTGCCATATGTTATTTTTTAGCTTGATAATTTCATGCAAAACATCCTAAAAAGTGCAGTCATCCAGGGTTTATCAAGGGGACTGAAATACCACTGTGGACTACTATTAATGATAATGACAAAATTAATTCTTTTTAGTCTTTTTTTATTGATATCAGTATAATCTGCAGTCATTACTAATAGAACTCAAACAAACATTGCTATAACTGATCTTTAGTTCGAGTAAATTAACAGTAAATCATAGCTTTGTTTTTAGTAATAACTAGTATTTATGATGCTACCACTGCGGTTTTTGGTGCAATTTGTAAAAGAGGCTCTTCGAGGTTTACATCTGCACCCACTCTGCTGGGATGTTAGACATGCTGCCGATCTTTTAACCTATAGAGGTCACTGCAACATTGCTTTATGTCTATGCAAGTTTTAGTCTGTTAATTTGTTAGGTTTTTTTTCTTGGTAATGTTATAAAAAAAATAATTTAAAATGCGCTAAATTGTACTTTCGATGTCTCCGGTGTAGTCTGTGGCAGCAGATGATGGTCACAAAACCTCACTGTGCTTCATCATGAACCCATAGAACTTGTTTTAAAGTACAGCCAGCAGTACCAGAAAGTTGAAAATACCTTATTGATGCAGATGGATGTTACTCATGTGGCGCCTGCTGTTTCAAACCTGCCCAGCTCATTCACACTTGGATGTAACTGACTGTCTCCTTTCGTGCAGACATGGTCAACAAGAGAGTAGAGTTCGAGGGCTTCCTGCCAATGCTCCAGTCCATCATCAACAGCCCAAACAAGGCAGGATTTGAGGACTACGTTGAGGGTCTGCGCGTCTTCGACAAGGAGGGCAACGGCACAGTGATGGGTGCTGAGCTGCGTATTGTCCTGTCAACACTGGGTGAGTGAGGCCTGAACACTGTTTCTATGCATCTATGTGTGCGTGTGGCGCTTTGTGTGTTGTTAATATGGGATGTCCGCTGCCTCCCCCTACAGGAGAGAAGATGACTGAGGCTGAGATTGATTCTCTCATGGCAGGACAGGAGGATGAGAACGGCTGTGTCAACTATGAGGGTAAGCCACAAATTACAATATAAGTTTTTGACCCATTAAGCAACATTTAACTGTGTTGTAGAGACTATCTTGGCTGTTTCAAGTCTTTAATTGACATCATTTGGCTATTTATTTACCCTGCTCCTCACTCACTTTTCCTCTCCTCTTTTTCTATCTCTCTGCTGCCCTCGTCTCCATCTGCAGCCTTTGTCAAGCACATCATGTCTGTGTAAGGACCCTGCCACTGCGGTGGTGAGCATCGTATATGTGCAGACCCCATGGTGTCGCGACATCCACTCGCTGTTTCCTGCACCATCTGTGGAAGCAGGGGGAACAAAGGACTATGAGATGTCATTTCCTGAACCCTTCTTTTGTTTTGTTCTACACTTTTTTTCCTCTATTGTCCAACTGGTGCTTTTTTTTCTCTTCTCCTCCTCTTCCTCCTATTCGGGAGGCCGTCCCTGTTTCCCATGAGGTGTTTCTCTCCTCATCTTCATCCAAGTCCCCCAGTCTCATTGGGGTTTTTTCGTCGTCACAGAGGAATGGTGATGGAGGAGAAGGTGGAATAATAATGACCATCACTTCCCACTTTCTGTCTGGCTGGCTCTCTATCTGCCAGTAAATTGACTGGTTTGGCCCAGGACTGGCCATCAAAACAAATCCACTCCTCACCCAACCCATCCCTAAGTCTTAACTTATTGTATCCTCTGCTCTTTCACAATAAACTTTTCACACTCCCATTTTATTTCCCAATTTCTGACTCTATTTAGTGATACTGATATTTGGGTAATTAATTTAGCCAGATGTACGTTAAAATGACAGTTTGACATTTTGGAAAATACACTTGTTACGCTGCTAGGAAATGATTGGTACCACTGTCATTTCTGCTACCACTGGTCATTTTTACTGTTTTGATACAGGCTAAACAAAAGAGATAGTATTTGCTAGTGAGTGTCAAAGGTGCTAATAGGAAGATTCTGCTATCTTTAGAGAGAATTAGGTTTCTTTAAGCTATCAGGGCACTGGATCGGGTTTACAATAATGATGTGAAAGTGGTATAAATTTCAAGGAAGCAAATATGTGTATCTATCTATTCCTCTGGTCATCTAAAATAAAAACAGCACTCCAGTATCACTTTTTGTCCTTTTTATTGTCATTAATTATTGTAACTGGTGTCATATCAACAAGAGAAAAACTGCGTACATCTACTTGACCTTTTAAATACATTTACAGTTGCTGTAGGGTGGAGCAGGAGGAGGGGAAGGGGCACACGGAGATGGGGAATGCAGAAAAAACACAGAAGCAAACAAACAGTTGCAGGTGAGGGAAGTAATTAGGCAGGAGGCAGGGCATACCACAAATGGTGTCTGAAAAAGAAACTAGATCACCCAAACACTTTTTTTTCCTAACAGATATAACAGGAGTCGACGGAGTTCCCTCGGTCAGTTTTCTTTTTCTTCATTAAGTGTCCTTAATTTTTCAAAATATTTTTTCCAATTTCGTCTCCCACATATTGCAACAAAACATCCAGATACAGTAGCATCCGCCGTAAAGCGGCATGGGATCTGCACCAAATGCACACACACAGACAGGTTTCAGAGTAGCTGCATCTTCTGCTAAATATCAGGTCGCAAATTGTAGCATCTTCCTCTGCGTTCCTCTGTTCAGACACCAGACTGTCCTGATGACGAGTTCAACGTCAGCTTGTATTAGTGGAGAAATGTCTGCACTGTTTAGCTGCAGCTTGTAAAGACACGGTTCTTTTTGTGGTGTCCTTTTCTGATGGATTTTTGCAGAATGAGCTCCAGTGTTTAATACTGTTCTGATGTATAAACAAGCTTCTATATTGAACTGCTGAGCAGGTACGTGTGGATGATGCTCTTCGACAGGACTGAGATGCATTCCTTAGCAACACCAAATCAGCTGTCTGACATTGTCACCAAGCATTACACTGTAAACAACTATTAACTACAAAACATGAACTTGTTTAATCTTTATCCAATAAATGAGGAAATAACTTACTAAAATCCTTTTTTTAAATTACAAAATAGCCTCTTTTAATATTTGAATCCATACATGCTTGTCATAACATGACCTAGTTCTTGCATAAATGCAATTTTACAGTTATATTTTATAGCCATATTGTCACTTCATTTTAAAATGTTTAGAGGACATGTAGATGGCAAAGAACTGGTATTTTATACATGTTTCTATATATACTTGTTAAATATATTATATATTGGATGACAAGAATGACTTGCAGTAAGGATGCTTGTTTTGTTAAGGGGGTCTGGCGTCCATGCACGTTTACTGAGCAAGAACAATACGTGCGGCATGGTGTACTGGTCACATTACTTCTTATTTAAAATAGAAAAAAGGCTGTAGCTTCTTCAAAACACTGATCCAAGACCAGTCAAACCAATATTTGGCCCCACCATTAAGTGTGTATCCCACCTAATCCAGGACCAGTGCTCAAATTGAACTATTCTATGCAACATCATTCAAAAAGAGGGAGCTCAACAAAATGAATCAGAAATAGCACATGTTTGGGTTTAAAATAGACAAGAAACAGGATAAAGAGGACCAAAGTACAGTAGCTCCTAACTTGAGTCTCTACTTAGAGTTGAGTGAAGGATGTTGAAGTAAAGATGTGTGGAGGCTGTGGTTTAGCTGAGTAGCAGTGGTAACCAGTCGGCCTCAGGGTGGCAGGAGAGGGCAGAAAAGTTTAAGAGGATCACGATGAGGATGTCTGGGACGCAGAGCGGCGATCCACAGATCCAGTGTTCACAAACCCTGCTTGGCCAGAGCCGCGGTGACATCCTCAGCCAGGGTCGCTAACTGTGGCGACTCCATCATATTGAGGCTCCCGGAGGATGATAGGTGGCTGTCCCGGTGGCGGTGGGGAGACACCGAGCCAGACTGGCCTGGCGACTGGACGACAATCTCGGCTCCGTGGTCCACTCGGGCCTTGGCATGGTCACGAAATGACAACCTGTGGCTCTCAATCTGTTAAAGGCAGGTGGTGTGACGTGAGATGTGGATGGAGGAGAAGACAACATTTTTATAACATGTATGTGAAAACATTGATTTATGTATTTGTGAGTCAGCTTTAGAACAATTATAAATAGTATGTGTTGTCCTGGGTTGACTACATTCAGAGGCCTCCACAGGTGGACTGAACACTCACTGAGAACAGCTTAGGTTGTGTGGATTCACTTCTACATTGTGAATTGTCTGTGGCGTATACCATACCTTAACTGCTACCGACATGAGAAGTTAAAGGAATACAACAAGTTTTTGGAAGATTGGCTCCATGCAAATACATTTATTTTTTTATTTTTTTTACATATATCACATATGTACTTTATTGTAATGAAAGCTTTACCAGTTTACCCTATAGTTCATCATTCTACACACATATCTTGCACATAAGACTGCAGTAATATACAGATGGGTGCCAAATTAAAGGAAAAACCCTGAACCCTTGAACCCCATAGTGAGGGGATACGGTGGCTCTGTTATCCTGTGTGGGGCATTTTGCTGGCACAGTTTAAGTCTGCTTGTCTGTTTAGAGGGAAGGGTCACTGCAAATCAATACATAGCTGTCCTATCTTATTATGAAACATTTCTATCCTGAGGGGAGTTCTCTCTTCCAGGATGACATTACCTCCATCCATAGGGCACAAAGGCTCACTGTATAGTTTGAGTATAAATATTGTGTAAAACATATGCTATGGCCTTCGCAGTCACCACTGCTCTCCCCCACTATTATCCAAACACCGAATGAGGGAATATTTTTAGTAAAAAATTATGTTCCATCCCTCCGGTAGAGTTTCAGGGACTTGGAGAATCAATGCCAAGGAGCACTGAAGCTACTATAGTGGCATGTGGTGGCCCAACACCTGTCTGAGTCACTTTAAGTTGGCTTTTTCTTCAATTTGTCACCTGTCTGTATATATTGTCATTATTGTTTTTTATTATCTTTACCCCTGGATATGTTTTTCTATTTACATTCTCCTCATTTCACAGGAAAATTGACAAATTAAGGCAACTAAAAAGTCTGTAGACCATGACTTGAATAAGTAATTACTATAAAAAACGACTAAAAAGAGTAATCCTAAGAGCTTCAGGAGAAAATAACAGGACTCCTCTTTCAGAGTTGCTTTCTACTGAAAACCCTAGAATTACCAGGACCTGGATGACTGAGAATCTACACAGACACTAAAAAGAGTAAGGACTGTTTCTTATTAGAGTTAAATCTAAGTTGATGAGTAGGTCAATCTCTCAAAAACTTGATGTTTTCCTTTAAATCATGGATTGGGAGCATGGAGCTGTCACTCACCATGATGTGGCCTCCACCAGGAGTGTGGTGAGCATTATCCAGGGAACCCACCTTGGCTTGGGCTTTGTCTTTGAAGTCCAACTTCACACTCTCTATACGCACGTTACCGCCCCCTGGGAAGGAGCACAGGGAGAGTGAAAACTTGACAGTCAGAACTGAGGCCTGCCCAATGTGCATATTCATCTTCTGCTGTGTGTCCAGTGCTCCAATTTTGACAGAAATAGTCATAAATACTGCACTGATGGCCAAGCCACCAAATATGTACACAACACTCATGGTGCTAATTTATTAAAGGTTAGAGAAGAGTTTGAAGCTGAAAAACGTGTATGTTCCAAGAAACAGGAATAAATAGGACAACATGTTAAGAAGCCTTCTATGAACACAGGTTGGAAACTACAGTATAAGACCGCAGACCATTAAACATGTCAGGATGATACCAGCAGGTGGAGCTGCAGGACATAAAGCAGTCTGAAAAGCTATATGGGGGGTGGGAGGGGGGTTCCACATCTCACAGCAAAACAGCAAGTAGTCTGGATACCTGTCTTAAATTCACAAATCCCTGCTGATAGAGTTCCCAAATCTTTTCAGTGCTTTAAATTAATAGTACATAATAATGACTTAAAAGACCAGCTCAGTCTAATAATTATCAGATTTTGCTTTTACTTGTACAGATTTGATATGACAACCACAGAGTCATGGTAATAAAATCTGAAATCACCCCCATAAACAATGTGTCTGTTATTCAGTGTAATCATCAAATCTTGCTGTGAACATTTCTTTTTGATTTGATCCCATCCACAGCTAACATTCTCTTTCTGACTGGCATCAGTATTACAGGTCAGAGCTGTGAATGTAATTTCGTACTTTGCATTTATGTGATTTGAATGAAAAAAAAGAAAAGAATGTATAACCCTGTGCAGGTTCCATCCAACCTTGCTCATTGACATCCTATTCCACATTCTCACACTTAAGGTAGAAAGACACAAAATGCAGCAATGCTGCCAGGAACTAAAACACCTCCTACATTCAGACGCCTGTGGACAGATCTATCGAGCTGTCAGTCCAAATGCAGCTGACTGCTTGCTTCCACTGTTGCTGCTTTTTCAGCTCGTCATGATACAGATCAGTGCAGGGCTGCGTCTGATTGACATGTTATTTCAGGAGTTAAAAAACTGCTAAACACATTTATTATTTACATTGGACTAGACTGCACATTCAGTGTCTGGCATATACAAGTAAACAAGTATTAGAACAACTAACCTGTGGGGCTTCCTGGCCCTAGTTACACCTGGTATCAACATGTGATGTCTATCATCCTGTTAATGACATCTGATCCACTGGCATTTGCAGTTTTTGAATTTTATTAAATTGTTTTTCATGAGAAAAGACCTACCAGCAACTTCTTCTACTTCTCTTCTACTTACAGAATTAGCCTGGCAGCTTAAGTTAACAGGCTAACATGGATTTTTCCTTATTCACATAAAATCCAGATACAGACTTCATGTCAATGTTGCCCTCTACACCATCCCATCCTTACCTCGGATTTCCTGCTTCTCACAACAGAGAATGGGAGCAGGCGGGTTCAACCCCGCAAGCTACATTTGCTGTTTTTCTAGCCATAAACACTTTCACACCTGAAGGCTATCCAGTAGAACCAGAGTCTGAACTCAACAGCTCATGAAATATAGATACTTTGGTCAAGTGCGTCTAAGCAGTGTTAAGGGGTGTTTTTAAAATGCAGGGTGTGATTTAAAATGACTGCACCATTCTAGTCTCAAGCATGCTTATTCCAACGCTGCCACCACAAGTGCTGCCCTTTTTAAAGGGGAGCTCTATACCTGGCCGATGATGGATGTTGTCTAGAGAACCACACTTGGAGGTCACATGGCTCAAGTCGATCTTCTTGTTCTGTATTTGCACCTGGAAGAAGCAAAGTGAGGAAAAGACAAGGTCAGAGCTCACAGTTCTTGTGAGGTTTTACACCTGCTGAACTGACAACTGAACTCAAATTATGTCCACATCAAGCAATCCAAATTGTTTCTTCCTTTTCTGAATCATAGAGAGGAATATCTGATCTCAACTGTACTTGCAACTGTAGCTGCTGTTTGAAGAAAATGATTGGGTATCAGCTGAGAATGAAAGGTTGTAATTTCCTACATTCCAACACTATGATATCTAATTGCATGTAATTATTAGAAAACATGAGCAAGAGAGCAAGAAAGCGCAGAATATCAGACCATTAAATAGCAGTCCTTGTGTTCTGCTCTGCAGAGAACTGCTGGTGTCTGTTTTACGAACCAAAACAAGACTGAATACAAGCTATGTCTTAAATGTCTTTTGGCACATTCAGAAAACTTGTCAAGATACATTGCAACAGTGACACATGTACAACAGTATAATAGGAATGCACAGTTGAAAGCGGCCACAGGCAGAGAGGAGACAGGGATGTGCAGCTCAGTGACACACCCAGAAGGTCTGAAGAGGAATCCACAGAGAGATATGTAAGGAGTGAACCGATGAGACAGCAAACAGAGTGGAGCTATAAAGCTTTAGACACAGCACAATGAACAAGAAGAGATACACCACATCCTGAGATGAATCACTGAGACACGCCTGTGGTCAGCAATCACTTTGCCAAGTCACCGATTTAGTTGATGTGCTGTTTGTAACCAATGATTTGGTGTTATTTTCTCCTCTCTCACAGGGCCTGAGAGGTAAAAACGGCAGGAAAAGTGAGACAATGATGAAGATCGTGAGTCACATAACACAACACCAAGAGCACAAAATACAGTATGCACCGTTTGGCCAGTGCATCTACTAGGATGGCCATATTGCTTTGTTAGGTTGTGGACTGATACGGAGCTCGGAGGCCCTCACACATGCATAACACTAGCAAAGCTATACAGCATGAGTTAAAAAACAAGAGATGAGATGTGCTTTGTGTCAGCGTGGGAGAACATCTGGCTGCAGTCTGGAACATCCCTCCAGCAATCGTGTCTCTCTGAAGTCCATTAACCCTACTGTTGATGTGTTTTTATTTGTACAGATATGTTGAAATTACTTAGACAGTCCTTTTGGTGATCTTATTTTATGTGGAGTAGAAAAGTACATGACTTCCCTCTGAAATGTAATGGAGTGAACGTATAAAGTAGCATAAATAATCAAGTAATGTACAAATCTGTCAAAATTCTCCTCAAGTATAGTGCTTGAGTAAATGTACTTAGTTACTTTCTACCACTGCTAATTCTAATTAGTGGGACAATATGATATCCAACCAGGTCGTTTAAGTAATAAAAAAGAGAACTGAGAAATGTTTGGATGAAAATCCAAATTCTACAACAAACATGACTTTTCTTTTCTAAATTGTAAATTTCATTCTGATTCATCTGATTTACATCAAGGTTTTCCAATTAATAGCAATTTTATGAACTAAGGCACAAGCTGTAAACAAATTCTATTATGAGAGGGCAGTAGTGAAGTTATGCTTTGTCTAACTTAACGCTTTGTGTGTTACAGTTTAAGTGTGTAGGATTTAGGGAGACCTCTGAGCAGAAATGGAATATAGTATTCATAATTGTGTTTTTATTAGTGTATAATTACCTTTAAATATGAATCATGTTCTCATAGCATAGAATGAACCATTTATATCTGCACAGGCAGTGGGTCCTCTTCCATTAAGCCCACCATGTTTCTGCAGTAGCCCAGAAAGGACAAACTAAACCCTCCCTCTAGAGAGGGCATTTAAAGTGTTTAGGTTAAAGTGTGGTCCGTGTGGGTTCTCCTACACACAAGGGGGAATTGAGGGAGTTGGTTACAATCTGCAACCTCACCACTAGATGCCATTAAATCCCCCACACGAGTCCTTTAAAGGCTGGTAACAATTATGGGAATCATACTGGTTCATAATAGCTCCCAATTTAATAATTGAACAGCACAAGGTGGTAAATGAGTGGAGAGTAAAGACCACTTCTCTTGGGAAAAAAAAACATTGTGCACACTTGTGCGTATAAACACAGCAACCAAATTAAAACGTAATTACGTCAAGCCTTTGCCTGTAGCATTCTGTTATAGTCACCTTTGACATTGCACTGTCTGAATGCAAATACTATGATGTAATTCTATCTAAAAAATGGGTCCATTATTAAAGCAACTTCCATGAATGGTACATTCAATAACTCATCCACCCACTCTGTGGCCTTGACCATCCCCCCAATTATTTGCCTTTTCACCAGTGCCTTCATCGTTGTCATGTGCTTGCTATAATAAGCTGCAAGAACTGTCAATTGTGCATCTGTGATTTAAAGTGAGCAGTCTGCCTATGTGCCATTTGTCACATGCTGTGGGTTGACATACAATATTTATGTTGGTGTTGAGATTCTCGTATGCACTCTGTGACTTTAACACCGAGCAATTTTTAGTTTCTGTGATAATCCTTACATACTGTACATGGCACCATAGCTTAATGGAAAAAGGGATGGTTACCTCTATTGTTGCTTTCATTTTACATGTAAAATAAGTGTAGTGAAACAGCTAAGGTTTATTTTTCATAACGTGAGGTAAGCAATTTTGATAAATTCTAAAATCTGTTAAACCAAAGTGTCTGCTGTTATTTATATTTGGTTCCATCCATTGGCCCAAATATTCTGATAGATATTTCTTTAAGTTCAATCATTGTTTCTGCACATATTGAAACACTAGCGACTGCATTGTTTTTCTCAGTAATAACACATGCTTTGGAATCCCAGCCAATGATACTTCAAAAAGAACTTCAGTATAGTTTGTGGGGAATTTGTTAAAACAAATTCTAGTTGCACAACTAACAAATTTAACCTACACAGATATACAAATAGCCAGTACCTGTTTGCCTCAGGTATTGCTGATATAAATGCGACATTGCTGGCACCACTTTGATCAGAGTCGTTTGAAAGAAGAAGGTGCCAGCAGCTGTTGCCCAGGTAACCTGGTGTTGTCAGGTGCAAATAAAAGGTCTCATGAGACCTGACTTTTCAGAGGGAAGTGAAGTCAAGAGATAAGTTCTAACTGTCTCACTGTTATTAGGCTTGTGTAACAGTGCATTGATAATGTGCATCATTCAAATCAGAAGCTGCAGATGGAGCACACACTGTACCTGCTGTCTTCAGATGACTGTAATCAGACTTAATCAAGTGCTTCATGCAGTGTGCTGCCTGCTGTGGATGAGAGATGCTGGCAAGAGGTTTGCTTGCACTAACAGCAATCAATTTTATTTATTTATTTTTGCATTGAGATAGTCTACTTTCTGATGAATGTATATTAAAAGGGAAACACAGAAGCAATAAATTAATAAAATGTGTTCACCTGATTCCTTCAATTCTCTAAGACTGCGCCTCTACCAATCATATTGAAAGTAAATATTACAGCACATGGCTTTGTTGGCTGGAATGTGAACCGTGTTGTGCTGTGAGGTGGCAGGCAGTATACAATGCAAAATGTGCTTAATCTTGATACCAAAATTACAGTGCACCGTAGGATCACTGGTGACACTTGCCCTCCCACTGTGGGGCACAGTGAGTCACCAAATTACCATAGAGGCAAAGGAACTACTTTTGTGTGCAAGATAAAATTGCAAAACTATATAACCATTTCATTCTGTTGTCAGGGACTGGAGGAGACGACACTCAGCCTTTAGCAGTAAATTCCTCGCAGGACACAAACCACTACTGGAGAATGATGTGTTGATGAAGAGCAGTCAGGTTAATAGAAAAAGCACTGCTGGGTGTGAATGACTTGGTAATAAACTAGTAAACTGTAAAGCGAGGTGAATAAAAGAATAGACAACACTGAAGAAAAACACATCACGACACAACACATAAACAACACTGAGACAATGGGCTTGCGGCACAAGACTCACGTTTCCACCTCTCGCTGAGTAGCCCCGCCTGTCCAAGGACCCACACCTAGACTGAACATGGCTATAGTCCAGCTTAACACTGGGGATGAGAACCTGCAGGGGTGGAGGTGAGGAATGAGGTGGGAAAAGGCTCGAGCTTTCTGCCAAGTTTCTTCAACAGTTTGCATCCACCCACTGCTTAAACTCTGTCCTACACATCTGAGTTTGTTTGGCTGTAGTGTGGGCACTAACGACCTAACCGTTCCCCCGGTGCCCTTCATAAACATCATTCAAGGGTTGCTAACACGCAAGACAGATTCGTCTCACTACATATCTAACAGCATGAGCTTTGACACTGTGTTAGCCTAGTTTATGTACCAAAATGCATGACATGTGATGACCCCTCAGAAGATTACTGATCTGCATCTGGAACATAATGCTATAGACATCGTATAACATTGGATTCCAAATTCTAAATGAAGCCAAAGCCAGTTAGTGTGCATTGCATTCCAATTAAGATTTGAAAAGAGCAAAGCAATATCAAGTTTCAACATTGTGCTGCTATTATTTACTTTCCACATGGATGTTGAGCCCATTAAACAAATGTAAAAACATTCTGGAAATCTTGATTTTACACAGTTTGACAAGAAGAGGCACCTCCTCCGTAAAGTATTAGAACAAGGTGTCAGATTTACTTTAAAGGTTTTCCACTTTTACTGTTAAGCTTCCAAATACAGGTAAATGCAAATTAAAAGCAGCTAAGACTTGTGACCATTAGTTTATGGTGCAAGGATGATAAAATAGTACTGTGATGGTGAATGACTCTGTAGCTGCAGGGAGAGAAAGCAGGAGTGAGATGCAGACACTGCAGAGTTGGTATCGTACATAAACAGAAAAAATAAATACATTTTACCTGGCAGCACATTAAAAGCAATGGGAACTCACACCAGATAGAAAAAATCATAGTACAAACATATCCCACACATTTTTTTGCATGAGGAGAGGAGAAGACAGGAGAGACCATCAGGTATGTGAGCCCTGAAGTGCATTTTGTTTTCTTCAACACAATGTGATCTAACCAAAATAATGCTTTGCAAAAGATCTAGTATAAGAATACGCAAAAGATTTACTCTGTGTTCAAAGGACTGCAAAAAATGCAAATGAGTTAATAAAATTAATCACGCCAGTGGTAGTAAAGAACATATATCTCACAGAGTATTAGATAGACATACAGTGTGACAATTAGGGAGTGTGTGCGTTTAATCCCAATTAGCATAATGTTTCTGCTGTTGCTTTCTCTTCAACTAGTGCTAGTGATTAAAGATTTGTCTCATTAAACAACCCCCATGACCAATAAAAGAACTTGTTACCATAAAAAATCCTCCCTAGAGCTGCTAATGCAATGCCGGAAATTAGAAATAAAAACCAATCATTCCTTTATTCTCTAAAGAAAAACTCATTTTCTTTGTAACATTTAATAATGGTTGATGTTTTATCATCAGTCCCTACTTAAAAATGACTTTGGCTTTTCTTTCTTTCTTTCTTTTGACTCCAACCTGATGGCAGTGCAGCACAGTAAATACACCACAAGAGCAGATGATTCACACATGTAACTTCACAGAATTTGATCAACACACCTTCAGTATAGCATGTGACCCATGCAATCTCATGTTGCCTTGAATTGTGGGATACACTTTATAATGGAAGCAAGCATTTTCTAGCCGTACTGGAAGGTAGAAAAAATGAACAAGCAGGGGAGAGCAAACCAAATTGCACTTTGCCTTGAGAATTTCTTGTACAGACTTTCATCTGGGAAACATCAAGTACATGAAACAAACTCACACCACTTGTGAAAATGAAAATCAGAGACATATCCAGGGAAAAGAAAAACACATTTAACTCAGTGGTAGACTAGCTACTAGTCTATCATGGAAACACAAAACAAGCACCAGTTACAGGGCTAAATCTAATACATACAACTGTACAGGATTAAATGGAAAACTAACAAAAAATAAATGATGACACCGACATGGAATTTTGTAAGGACATTTTTTTCTTCTTAAAAAACCCCTCTGACAAGAAGTCAAGATACAGTTGTCAGATGAAGCTGGCGGGACTTAAAATTACTTTCTAAAGGCCTTTTTTTTTTTTTTTTTTATCATGGCAGACATTTAGCAACATATGGCTATGACAATCTAACTGAATCTTACCATCAGGTCACCTTCGTGCCTGACAGCTGAGTAATTGAGGGGTTTATGGTGCTGCTCTGTCAGCAGGAAACTGGGTAGAATCCAAAGACCACAGACCAGTTGCTTTGTTCAGCCGTGTACAGGTCTGCCATTAACCCTCTGAAACCCAAAACCTGCTGGTGGATTTGAAACGCAACTTGTCTTTAAAAATTACCAAATTTATCAGATCTAGAAGCCACAAAAACAGGAAGAATTTTCAAACAGTCATTGAACTAATCATGCATTATGTGTGTCACAAAACTGAACTAAATCTAAGCTAATCTAAACAACTCAATAGGGAACTGGGCTGACCTGCAGGCTGTGTTTACAAAGAGCAGATAGGAGACAAGAATGGAAACAAATAAAAAATGCAAATAGCAAAACAACTATAGTATGTAGACTTGTCTTTTTTCCCAGTAACAACACCACCTGTGGGCACTAGGATAAATGTTGTACATGATGATTTTGTTTTTAAAAAACAATTTTTGTAATTTTGTAATCAGTTTTTTTCTTTTTTATGAGTTATTTCATTTGAATGTTGTTATACTTCACAGAAGACATCTTTCAGTTTTCTCTATTTCAAACCACAGTTTTCCTGTTTCCATAAAGGTGCAGGATTTTACATTGCAGGTAAAAATAAACCCACATGAAATAAAAAATCTGAGAAGTGCAAAAAACGTCCAGAAACTGCTTGAGGTTCAGAAGGTTAATGTATCATTTTACTTAGTGAGTTTTTAATTCCTAAAACGGGGGGGAAGGGAGACAAATAATTATAATGACATTTAAGGGTGAGAATCAAACTGCAGTAAGAAAACAGGGTAACACACAAACTAGAGTACTATAATACCACATCATTAACCTAGCCATATAACCAGCCTTCAACAGCACAACATGAAGCAGGTTATACCACAGAATCTAATTGGACTTTAAGCAAAGTATACAGTGGACATGCTTCAGACAGACTAACTATAATCAAATATGGCCTTCACCCATCCCCTTAATTGAGGAGGGTAAAGGCAGAAGGGTACATACATTGGCCCCGCGGGTAGCGTGCTTCAGATTGTCCTTGGAGCTGCATTTTGACAGTGAGTGACTGAAGTCCAGCTTCTTGTTTAAAATATGAATCTATGGAGAAATACAGAGATATATGGACCTCTCGCAAGGTAGATGCTTATCACAATATAGCATAACAAGATTAGCCTGTAGTATCTACTGACTAAAAGATAGTGATGAACATTGTACTGATAAATGATTGGTAATGTAGATACTGTACTGTGTTCATTGTGTGCAATATCAGCAAAGTGTTAAAGAATTAGTGAGCTTTGGAAATACTGAGCATATGCACTGCTTATTTTTTGTAAATGTAATATTGTTGTTCAAATAAATACTTAATCATTAATCAGCCATGATTGTTTAAATTTTGTGTATATTATTTCTGTAGGTTCCCAAAATTTAATGTAGAGAGATGTAGGTTTGAAATCATTTTGTCTAAGCAATGTTTAATTAATTTACTTATCACTATAGAAAAAAGAGCCCTTCTCTTTGAAAGCTGTGTATCAAAGAACTATGGGACACATTACATAGATTTGTCATTGTTTAACAACCCTTTTTGGACATTGCCTCCATTGGAAAAGGCAATCTACTGTTAATTATTACTGCATTTCCAGCATGGTTAAGCTGATAAGCAAAACTGAAAAACTGGATCCTAGAGCATGCTATTAAAATAAGTCATACAGTTAAATTGAAAAAACAAGATATGTATTAAGTGATAAACTGGTTAATATAAAAAGCTATTTTAAGTTAGTTAATTACAATTATAATGTCTCCATAAACTCAAACTTAAAAAAGCAAAATTGTGAAATTAATCTTTAAACTGCCTTTGCATTTGCTTCAGCATTTTCATTCAATGACTGATTCATTTATAAACAGACCTCTTTAATTCAAAGATGTACAAGTACTTCTGACATCCGACAACAACTTATCTACAAAGTAGGAGATGAAGGTCTGACTTGCTTGACCCCACACATGACTTATTCCTACAACCGCTGGACAAACTTCTGCTGCTGCTCTGTAGGCTGGACTTTATTTAGTGTTTAAAATCATCAATCAAAAGAAAAACGTCTGTAGCAACAGAATTATTAATGGGTTATAAAATTGGTTTTATGTACTTTTGCTTTAAGGCCTAATCAAAATGTAAATTTAATCAATCATTAATGGCCTTTTCAAAAATATCAACATGTTAGTTGAGTAAAATTTCACACAGCAGACTTCCTATAAAATTATTCCAGTGACACATGCTTCAAGGCTTAATAATAAAAAACAAAAACAAACAAAAATTGAAAAACATGGTGCTATAATTAACAGTGATAAGGTATACCAGCAGGTCTTGGGTCCAGGTCACACTGTGTGCCGCCGACAGACACAGAGTAATGGAGATGAAGCGCAGCACTGACTTCCAGATCAAAGAGGCCCTGCGTTTGGCCTCTGTTGGCATATTTTGGTCCTTGTGTTTCTAAGAGGACAGTCAGTGGACAGGTCAGTGGCTGGGTGGGGGGCTTGTTGTGGACTGGGGGAGGCTCACTACAGGAGCTGCTTACAGTAGCACTACATGGACTTTGGAGCTGCTGGGAACTACTACAGGTCAAGAGAGAAGTTTATCACTGTCATGTGAAAACTGTTACCTGCACTTTATGTTTATCAATTGTGCGATTATTGTGTGAAATTGGGAGCAGCAGAAACACTGAACTGGGTATTTCTGTTATCAGGTATTTTAGAAAGAAAAATGGAAAACTTTACTGCTATAAAGACTGTATTAACCTTATTAACATATCACTATAAGTTTAGCATGGCTTGGTAATTGTGATCGAATCAGTCTGGAGCTAAAAAGATCTTCTGTCTAATTTCAATTTTTTGTTACAGTGTTATAAAGCAAAGTAAACAAAGTAAATTAATATAATCAACAGAACCCCTTATAC
>OMNN01031017.1:0-16890 GCA_900302755.1 Chromis chromis | reverse complement strand
GACCAATTGTTTTGCAGATAAAAGGACTGTATAAATTTCAACGGTTGATAATGTTGTGGCCGCCAGGGGGGCATCGGTCAGAATGCAGTCCAAGACCAAATATTCCGTTTTTCTCCTTTTATTCAAGTCTTGTACATGTGTGTGTGGTTCTGAAACAGGAACCAAATGAAATATGTAAAATATAATATATACACTATCACAAGAAAGGGGATTGATATAACAGCAAATAAAACACATTCTTGAATAAACATGCAACAGCAAAACCTAAACTATGTCACTACATTATTAACCCAGTCAACTACCACACTATCCACAATTCGTAAACTAAACAATTAACACAATACTCACTTGTAAATGCACGCACACTTCAGGAAAAACGGAACATAGCCAACACCAAAACTAAACTCCTTCTTCTTAAACTTTCCCTGAACACAGAATAATGAGACTGCTCCTCTGCAGAGCAGCAGTGCACAGTGGCCTCTGATTGGCTGATTCTTAATTGTCTATTAAGGCCTGCCTGGACCTGTCTGGTCCTGCCTGGATCTGCCTGGTCCTGCCGTCCTTCGTAACAGTAATACTTACAATGAAAAGAGCAACACCATGAATGCATTTGTAATTTATTTAAAATGTACTTCAAACTTACAGATTTATATGACATGTTACATGTCTTTCTAGATTTTTAATGCACATTAATTAGTGAGACTTGTAATATATTCATGGCAATAACATGAACTACAACTGTGTGATGTTTTTCTGGTTTGCCTTTGGGGCTTTTTCAGAAGAGTTATTTAGACCCAACCTTATCTTCCATCTACACACTGTGTAGTTTTCAGTTTCACAACATTGCAGGAACTTTACAAGATAAAGGTCTTACCACTATCTAAGTATCATGCGTATTTACCTGAATGCAAATGATTGTGCCTCACAGGATGCACATCTTTCCACATCAAAACATACAGGAAGCACTGCTTGTTGTGCTGCACTGTCTGTGTGTATATAGTATACAGTATGTGGGAAACAGGCAGATACTGCTGCAAGATGAAGCTCCTATGTTGGTGCATTATGTTGCGCTGTCTTTCTGTCAGTTCAGGTACGTCTGTTTACTATTCTTAAAACATTTAAGCAGATTTTGATGTAGTCGAACTCTGCCTGCAGCAATGTTGACTAGACCAGCTCGAAGGGATATTTTTAAACAGTACAAAATAATTCTTCTTTCTTAGTTTCATCTCTTGATCTGGATGTTAGAATTGCACTGCTGCCAGTTCCAGAAATTGTTGTTTATCTATTCATTGTTAGAATGATGCAGATGTCTGTGTCTTTTATGTTTGTAGACCCTCTAATCAGACAGTTTGTCTCTTTTGTGGCAGAGAGCATCATAATGTACAAAGAGCCTGGCAAGAATGTCACTTTGGAGTGTTCTTCCAAAAAATGCCCCCAACCCAATCCAGACTATGTCGGGATGTATCTGTATCATGAGCTTACTAAACAAGAAGAAGTGCTTTACTATAGCAGCAATGAGAGATCATCTCCCGCACCGCGAGACAGATATGACAACAGGATTCAGACAACAGGATCTTTTAAGAACCTCAACATCACCATCAGCAACCTGACTGCAGACGACTCTGGAGTTTACATCTGCGGCTATGCAAAAAACACCGAAGAAGTAGTAAAATGCAATGCCTACGCAGTTATTATAACAGGTGTGTTTTTTCTTACACTTTTTTCTTAATCATAGTAACTTCTAGTGGTGTAGAGTCGCCCAAGTGCTGTGAATTGCATATATACTGTACCTTTGTCCATTTAGCCAGTTAAGAGGTGAGCCTTATATTTGCCACAATCTCAGTTTGGACATTTGAGGGAAGTGACAAAACTTATGAAAGCCCAAGAAACAGTAGTGTCAAAGAATATTAACCTATACACACTGGTGACAATACTGATAATTGGGGAGAGGTCCACTTCTTTTTGTTATAAAACTCCAGTCACATCAATTAGTAATGGTTTATGTAAAATGAGGATGGAACTCCATAAAAAGAACTGCCGACACCAATCAAACGTAAAGAGCATATGCAAAGCTACTGTATTAAGAACAACAATAATAATAAGTAAGTAGCCAAATCTTACTGACTTTTGACCTTTATTCCTATATCTTGTAATATAGTATTTTTACACCACGTTTTTACCACCTCCAGTATGTAAATGATCTGAATATGAATACACCACCACTGGCGGACAATGTCAACAGTGTGTAGTACATTTCTGTTATGCTTGTCTATATGCTACACGCAAAGACAATATCTATCTTCTAATTAGTTTCAGATGACCTCTGCTTTAGGTTAATGGACAATTATGAATCCAATTGCAAATTTAAAATTAAAAGTATATTTAACAGAATCGCAAATGTTGTCATTGTGCAAAATTTCATGAAAACAGTAAATTTCATTTAATTCACGTTTGCCTTTATTTTACACAGAAGCAGCATCATGCCCCATACGAGAAGAAGGGCTCTCGACCACTGTTGAGGAGAGATGTCCACCTCTGGTGTTAATTGTCATTGCCGCCTGTGTCATTGCCGTCACCAGCATGTTGGTAACTCTGATTATCATCCTGATAATCCGTCCAAGGGTGAGTTCTCATAATTGTTCATCTTTATCAGTCGACGACACAGCATCTCTTCAAAACCACACAGCTACTATATATGATGAACTCCCTTGAGCTCAAATGCTGATAGCATCTAAGACCACTGAATGCTCCGTCTGCATCAGAAATGCAGATGTGGCAGCGTCTTCTTAGAACTCAGTCTACCCTCGTAACATTTTTTTTTCCATTTCAAGAGAAATATATTTGTCTTTGTGAGATAAACCAACATTAATGATGATCTAACACTGTGTTCTTAACTCTACTGCACTTAACTTGCCCACCTTATTGTACTTAACCCACCAAACCTTCTACAGAAAAATCACTTTTCATTTTGTTACACTTTATAATTAACTTCAGTTGCTCTGCAATTTCTCAAAGAAGAAAACCAACATCACCAGTGAAACAGTGATTGGCTCCTTTGAAATGATCACAGTGATCCCTTTCAAAAGAAAAAAGCTCACAGTTTCATCTACTGTTAACATTTGTCCTAAATTCAGTGTTCAGCTTTTCAATTGTTCAGTTTAATTTCAATTTACATTTATTTACTGAATGTAGTTTTCTGAAATCTGCACAAACATTCATCATACAGTGATATTTTACTACTGACAGGTGCAGCAGTGCCGAAGCAGCAGAAGAAGAACTAGAAATGCTCCGCCAGTCTCCAATGATTATGTTTACGAAGTTATGACCAAGAATGGCTTCCACTCTGTTGCAGCTCCAGAGGAGTCATCGCCGTATTCATTTGTTTAGCAATATTCTTGGCTAGGTGGACATCTCCTTCATGAGGGTTGGTTTAATTTTTTTTTAATGATTTTTGCAGGATTCAACTTTTCAAGTAATTTCAACCAACATACATGAGAGAAGAGATTAGTTCCAGTGGACATATCACCAAACTCAGATTATTCTTAATATTATGAGTATTGTTTATCAGTATTTAAACTTAAATATTTGTTTATTTGTATTCATATTTGACTGGTAAAGCACAATATGCTTATACTCTATAACAATCACAACATAAATTTAGTCCGTAATGCCTTAGAGTAATCAAACTTCTTAATAAATAACACAATCAAAGCAAAACAATTCTTCAATAGTTGTCCAACAGCAAACAAACAAATAAAACTGCGCCCCTGATCTATATGATGAACAGTCAAGAGATGGTAAAAGAAGTAAGGAAGTATTATTAAGTTACTGGAGCACAGGAGATTAAATCGGCACAAGTCTGAGCAGTCTGATTACTGATTTGTTAGAGTTTGGCATTAAACACAATCAGTGAGCAGAAAGATCTGCGGCAAGTATTCGTGAGGACTGAAGTATGTGAAATTCTGCATGTGGGCAAAAACCACGCACCTGACTAGGGGGGCGTTTAGAGCGGATGTGTGAGTGGTTTCCATGTCTGCATGCAGAGCTCGCACATGATATATGGATATAAATACTATTAGTAATATTCATAACTGCAGTAATTAGATTCAAACTCAAAAATGGGAAAAATGAAGCTGAGAATTCGGATAGTATCGGTGGTGATGATCATGTTATTGTAATTAAATGTTAATGTTGTTAATAGTGAGTATTATGAAAAAGGCAATGAATAATATAATGTTATCATATATTGTGATTTTTCTTATTTCCTGCACTTTTTCTTTTTTTGTTGTTGTTGTTGCTTTTATAGTTCCCTGCCAAACAAAGCTACTGGCTACCATCAATACTGTTAATAATTTGTGATGTGGAATAAAACTATATACTGATATTTGTCAAGCTAAACAGTGTCAGAAATGACAATAAGTAGAGTATTTACCAAAAGAAACATACTTAGCAGAGGTATCAGTTTTGATCTTTGATTTAAAATCTTCTCACTTTAGAACTACATGTTTTTTGGTTTTGAAAGAAACATGTTTGTGAGTAAAGGACAGGACAAAAACACAGCCCAGATATTCACATGCAATAACGATAAAAATACTTTCTGGTCCTCCCACAGTATCGGAGGCTGTCTTGTTTTAACCAAAGCACACAGTCTGCACTAAAATATTGTGAGCTGATCTAATTCACCTGAGGCATTTACCAGGAACATAAACTGTATAAAAAAGATGAACGTAACCTCCAGGTCTGGAATGTGAAATCAATGTGGAAATGCCTTAAACCTGCATTCTTTCTAATATCCAGCAGGGGGCAAAATTACTCTACTACTCCCATGATTTGTTATGTCAGGCAAACACATTTACTACTACTACTGTATCTATCAAAGTCTTGAGTTTTCTTCAGTCATTTCCTGTTTTATTTTGTAAAAATTCCCTGTCCTTCTGTGTCTTTTGTTGTTTTACTTCCTTACTTGTGTCTGTTTCCCTCCTCTTTTGATTGTCCTAATCAGTTTCACCTGTGTCTCCCGTGTCCTGCCTCCCAAATCCGTTTTCTGTGTGTATATAAAGTCTTGCATCTTCCCCTTTTCTTTTGCCAGTTCATCCTGTTTGCTACCCTCCAGTTTTGGCTCCTGAATTACATGTAAATTTACCATCTGTTTGTTAACCCTGTTCCCTAACCCTTGTGTTCATCTGCCCAAGTTCTCCTTTGTGGTCCCCATCTGATCTTGGTTTGTAAATTTGGTTTTTGAATCATCTTGTTTTACATGCCCTTTTTTTTGTTTTTGTTTGTTTGTTTGTGGGGGTTTTTGTACTTTTTTTTGCATTCTGTTTTCTTGGGATTTTTTTTTCTTGATATTATCTTTGGATATGTTGTTACTGTTTTCCTGTATCATCAGCTACCATTTGCTGTTCCCCTGTCAGCCTGTGCTATACCTTAAAAAAACTCTATTATTATCTTAAAGTTAGAATAAAGTTTTCTTTGTGTTCTTTCACTTGAGTGCCATGTCTGTCTGCATCTGGGTCCTCGACAGTTTCCCTGTGCATAGTGTCCTCAGGTTCTTCAGTCAGATCCAATGAATGCTGTTATATCTGTTTGCAAAAGACCTATGCAGGAACAGCTGAATATAGGCCTAGACACTAGGCCTAGTAAATGTAACCAGACAAAGTAGGTTATCAACCCACAAAGTCAGTGCAAGTGTTTCTAAACCTTGCTATGAGCGTGTATAGATAAAGGGGTAGTGTTGGCACCAGATGACCAGTCGCAAACCTGAACAGATCTAAGCCATATTTCCTACAAGAGGCACAAACTATAAACTTAAACGAACATTAGATGAATATTTAGGGGTTTAATCAGTTACCAGAGATGGAGTTTAAGCTTTAGCATGGCTTAAAACCTATGTTGTCTGCATCAGTAGCCATATCTATGTCCTTAGAGGCTGCAGTTAAAAAGGCCCCTGTGCTTTAGTCCGAACCATGTTACAGATAACAACGAAACTCCTGTAGAGATCACAGTTTCAGAGGTTTAACTTAAATCTGCTGCAGACTTGGTTTATGTTGGGCTTAAAGTAAAACAATGCAGTACATGAGCAGTTTCATACAGCTCAGCTAGTTTCATTATTTGTTCCAGGAACAGCCTACTGATAATTTGACTTCTATAACAAGACCAATGCTTGCAAGACAGACATGTGCTCAGTTTCCAGTAATGAAAGCCTCAAAAAAAGTAATTGTCACCACAGTTTTACGGTAAGCTAGCTGTATATTTGACAGATTTATGGATACTGCAGCAGGACTGTGTAGAGAAGAAACTAAGTGAATGAAATATTTAGAGCAATGTTATATAATCATGAGTGCAAGGACACGTGTTCTGTCAGACATGGTCTTCAGATTGGAAAAAGCTTCCAAGCAGTGAGATGTTTCCTCACCATGATTCTCTGCTGAAGATGGAAGAGTTCATGGACAATGTTGAATAGCCTCATCAGGTCACTGTGAATGCAAGTGTTAGTAGTGGTCATTACATAGCATGCGTTAAAATCTCAAGTGGATGTAACTCACCTTAAGACCCCTCCCAACTCTGTTGGACACACCTGGAACGTTAAATAACCCCACGCTTTTGTCCCTTGTCTGTTCAAACCATTCCTGTGACAGCTGTGAGTTAAAGAATGGAACTTCTGTTATTTTCCTTAGTTAACTTTTACACTGTCTCGTGGTAGTTTTGGATGTATCTTATTTGTATTGCATTGTTTTAGGTTTCTATGCGTAAAACCTTGAAGACAGTGGAAATGCCAAGATAGCACATAGATGCCTTAATGAAATCAAGTCAAGTCACCATTATTTGTACAGCAGATTAAAAATGACAACCATTGAGGCAAAGTGCTTTCCAGCAGAGAAATAAGATTGGCAAATTATCAGACAATTTTAATATTATGTTTAAGAATCTACAGTATTATTATTAGTATTATGGAGAGTGACCGATAATGATGGAGATCAACCTAACTAATGTTATGACTGTATAAAAAATATACATGGAAAAAACAATTAATCCAAGGATTCCCTATGAGCAAGCACATTTGCTGCAGGGAAAATGAAGGACTCCCTTTTAACAGGAAGAGACCTCCAGCAGAACCAGGCTTAGGGAGGGCAGCCATCTGGCCGTCTGGTTATGGTGAGGTGAAATCAGAGAGAGAAAAGGATGGCAGAGAGAAACAGACAACAAACAAGAGTTATGGTTAGCAGCAAACCTGTCAGCAGGACAAGTGGACTGCAGATCAGATCCAGAACCTGGTATACAGGCAGAGTAGGAGAGAGATAGAGGGACAGAGGACAAAGTGGAAACTATGGGAGAGAGGCCAGACAAACACATGTTAAGATGCAATTGGAATAGGATAGCCAAGGTAAAGCATATTGGCAGGATTAAAAAAAAGAGGCGTAGAGAAGAAAACTGAATGAAATCAGGCAACCGATAAATACAAAACAGCAGGGAAATAAAAAAATTAAAGCTAAAGAAACATCAGGAAGTATTTAAAGCAAGGGGCAAAAGGTAGGCCTTTGATTTTGATTTGAATTTGCTAGTAGTGGGAGTTGATTTAATGTGTATTGAAAAGCCCCATTGCATTTGGTTTTGAGGCGTGTGAGGAGTAATTGTGAGGAAAACCTGGCAAAAGAAGCGACCTGGCAGTAGAAAATAGTTCATATATATTTAATGGGTTGTGCAGCTAAACCAAATAACTTACTTTATGAAGTATATCAATGGAGGATCAGCCCACTTCACTATTTTCAACTATTTGCTAGTGATGAAATTCTGATTTGATCTGTAACTGTATTTATTTTGTTTTTGTATCTCTGTCATGTATATAAATAAAAACATCCATCCACTGTCATTTGCAACAAATTAATTGTTGAAATGCCTCTCTGGATTTGGTGTTAAAATGAGTACTTCACATCAGATGTATACTGGAAACCAGTCCTCTCACCTTCAGGGTAGTTTTCTTTGAAATGTGCATTCATTCTTTCAGTGTTGATTATTTGTAAAACAACACGATAACGGAAAAACTGCAGGACACAATGTAATCAAAATGACACCATCAGATGCACAACAACTCAGACAAATAATAATAATAAAAAGGATCATAATTTCTCTTCCCCGGGGTTTCCAAACCTTAAGACACGCCTCCTCTCGGTGCGTCACATGACGTTGAAGTTCTCTGACAGTTCAATCCGGTTCAACTTTAACGATGGAGACACACTGAACAAATCGGCACCGTCCGCCATGTGGTGTCAAGAGTTTAGGAATACGTAAAACGGAGGAGTAAATAATCTGCCTGGCAACATAATCGGAGACATGTTTGACAGCATTTCCGTCATATGTGTGACTGATAAAGTCAGCAAACGAAAATAGTCTTTTGAATGAACGCCATTGAAGTTGTCGCTTTTAACCAGAAGAGAGCAGCATTTGACAACAATGTTACTGCTACACACTTCAGTGTGTCAGTTTGAAGTATACAGTAGAAAGCTTCTAAAGGGATCACTTGCAGGCTTGCACTCAGACTGGTTTGACTTCTGTTAACTTTTGCTTCAGTCTGAAATGAGTTCATGTGTGTGACCAAAAAAAGCAGATCCATTGTCCTGGCAATTATTTACTAAAACAAGGGAGCTCATTTTATATCTGCTCTAACTTTTTCCACCAAAGGTTTCCATCACTCTTTGGTGCTAAAGCTCCCTCCCTCGCAACAATCCACTCAGTCAATAAAGAAAAGGAAGATAAGTCTGTTAGTCACTTATTTTTCACAGATCCATCCCGAGTTTTTATCCATAATCAAATATAAACAATAACAGGATGCATTTAGCAAAGGGTCTGAAGAATATACATTCCAACAATAATTGGCATCACAACAATTTAATTCCTCTGAGTGAGTCACATGGATTTTATTTCACTGTAGCACAATTGTCGTGACTGAATAAACAATAGTTTCTTGGAGTGAGCAGCCTAACACCGGGTAGATCCTCTCGTCTCTAATTGTGATCCGTGCGTAAAAGCGCGTCAGTGGACCTCTCCAGCGGCCCTCCCCCTCGTGCGCTCACGTTTCTTCTTTATCATGGTCGTGCGGTCTCGAGACTCTCAGCATCCCACTAAAGTGCACATCACCGAGCTCAGCGGATCTCACGGCATCTCTGCATCTGCGCTGCCCGCAGTCACACGGTGTCACCACGCACTGAGAGCTCGCTGCGCAAGAACAATAACAAGTGCAGGGAAGCTGAGACAACAAAGTCGACTCCAGTTAGTGGTCGACGGGACCTCTTGAGACGAACAGCTCCAGGTTTCCTCTGAGGACCAAACCTCTGATTTTACTGACTACTGAGAGAAACGGACCAGCAGCAAACCCAGAGCATGAAGAAGACTCCAAATTCAGGTACAGAGGTTTCTTAAAATATCAGTCTTGATAACACATTTCATTCCTTTACCTTGTAAAGTCAGATATCACATGATCTAAACTTTGCAGAAAGTGATTCCAAGTGTGAATTAAGCATCTGAAAATGTGACCTACTTTTGGCAAAAGCTTAAATATGACTTAATAAGTACTTTTGATGGTTTTGCATGTCCAAGTAATACTGCACATGCTATATATGAATGTATTGGATATACTGGATATATCATGAAGTCCCAGTTTCTCTGCTTAATGTCATGTATTTTCAGTTATCCATTAGAAGACACTGTCGTTCTGTGTAAAAGAAAATGTGGAATTTCATTTCTGATTATCTTGAGTTGCCTTTTTATTGCTTCCCAGCTTGTCAAACTCTTTCACCGTCTGTGTTTTTTTGGGCCAGTTTGTTATCTGACTGAGTGTACAGCACTCGGGGGAGCACCTCAGGCCTTCCTGGCTTTTACACTCTGATGTGCATCATCATCTGTCCTTCTCAGCCTGACCTTCTGTGTGGATGCACTGGTTCCTTCAGGCTGCGCTCTCTTCATGGCCTCTATGTGTGCTATGCGTGTGTATATGTGCGCACGTGTTTGGCTTTACCAATCATTTTCGACGTTTGCAAGCTCATGATGTCAGGGCACACGCTCTTGTGTATATGCTCGCCTCTGCATCGAAAGTGCGTGCCACAGCATAGTGTGTGCTTGTGCGTGTGTCCGTATTATACAACACATCTCTGGCTTTGCTCAGGCCCCATCTGTGTGTGCACTCTCTCTTAACATTTGGGAACTCAGGATGGGCTCTAGGGAGAAAAATAAAGCGCTCTAGATTACCAGACGCATAAATGTGGCACAAGCTGATGCTGCTGAGGCTTGTGTTGAAAACAGGAGACATAAAGTCAAGACTGCAAGTGTCTGGACAATTTTTTGTTCAGTATATTGAATTTGAAATATGAAAGTTGAAATAACGGATACCACATGAAAGCGCCATGGTTTAGCTTCACTTTGAGTTTGTGGACATCAATATTGAAAAGACTGTGTGCGACCAAATTGCTAGTGTCCAGAAGTAAATGGACACTTGACAGCAGCTATCAAAACACAGCAGTAGTCTGGAGTCTTAAGAAATCAGTGTGTGACCATTTAGGAAAGAGAAATGTGGAAAAGGTCATCAGAGGTGAAGTACTGGCCTGTTTAAGGACTCTTATCACTATCTGTCAGTTTCTTTCTCTGGAGATCCTCACTGCTACACCTGCACTGATGCAGCATCACTATACAAACACCTTCAAAATGCTTGTGTTGTCTTTAGGCACTTCTGGTTCAGTAGCGTTGTAGGTGGTCAGGCCACGGGCATCAACACTGGTCTTGTCACATTTCGTGACAGTTGTTAGTGTTGTGCAATTTTTCTTTTTCTTTCTTTCTTTTTTATTGTGCAGTTTTCTGAGAAAACATAGTCCAGATGTGAATATACTGTCCAGGGGACTTGGTATCACTGCCGAGTCAATAAAGCAAGAATTAAACTCAGAAGTCTTACGCTTTGATCATTAGAGAGTCTGGTCTCTCTCGAAGAGAAAGACCGTAAGACCTGGCAGCCAGACGCTCCCCTCTTCAGCTCAAAGCTCTTAGCTCCAGCAGTTTTTTTTTCATGCAGCATCATGACCTAAAGGTGCTACATTATGTCAGACTGGAGCATTTCATAACTGAACTGAGAGAGAACCCAATTAGCGTTACAAAAACATTTTGCCTAATGAAGATGCTTTTAACCTGGAGAGCTTTTTATTTTTTTGTATTCCTACTTCTACATATCTGTTAACTTATCCCATGCAAAAATGTGTTGTCTCTGAGTGTGGTAATGCTGGCGTGCGCAGATGTGTGAAGTTGTGCAGACGTGTAATT
The DNA here is from genome assembly GCA_900302755.1 of Chromis chromis. Lineage (NCBI taxonomy): Eukaryota > Metazoa > Chordata > Actinopteri > Pomacentridae > Chromis > Chromis chromis. The sequence goes on along the minus strand of OMNN01031017.1, from coordinate 5,589 downwards.
GAGAGCAGCTATCATGTATTACAATAGTTAGTACAGGCCAAGATGAAGAAGCACTGGTGTGAATATTCTTTCTTACTGAATCTCAATCAACTCAAACCTCAGTAAATGTGTCCAAACACTACCTGATAAAAAAAACTACTTCTAAGCTCTTAGAAATATCCCCTCTTAGAAAGAATGCATTAGATCTGTGATTTCTCCAGCCACTTGTGCCTAATTTCGCTCCCCAAGTGGAAGCGTTGTGTCATGTTGTGTTGTCCCTTCTTAGATCACCCACAAAATATGTTGGCCCCTGTTTATGAAGTCTGGTGAGACCTGGAGCTTGTTGGGTTTAATGAAATGAATGTACCCATGTTGTTCTGTAGTTTCATGTAATGTGACCCTGAATGAACAAGGAGACCCAGTGGAGTAAAAGCACTGTGTGTTTTTTCTTTCCACTTCTTTCTTTTTCCCTTCCTACGCATGAGAGATCCCAGTCAGCTGTACTATATATTCTCATGGTTGGGTCATTTTTGAAAACAGGCCCGTCCTCAGCTTGAATAGACTCTTTTGTGGTGGACATTTGCTGAGGGTGGTTGTGTGTATTTGTTGAATTTTGGATTCAAAAAATGCAAGGATGCATCTTTGATGTTGACCTACGGAATACGGGACACTGACAGATGTGGTGCCAGTGATAATTGCTTTGACTGTAGACCCAGTTTCACTCAAGTAATTTTAGGTTGAAATGTTAGATTCATATACTCAGTATGGAAAATACACTTTACAAAGGACTATCACAACTCTGTCTTGGGGAGACATTTTAATCTCTGCCACTATTACACAGAAAATGTAATTATTATAGTGACTCACCATTTCAGTACTTAGTGTACAACAGGGGGTGGTGACCAGGGTTTAGTCTGCTGGATAATATATAGTGGGTAGCATGTGCAGACTTTGGTCCACACACTACAACATAGACTAAGCTACATTTTATAGGGCATGCTGTTCTGGGGATGTGCTTGTCAAGGGAATAATCCACTTTACAACACAGGTCCTATTTACTTGTTTATTGCATTTCAGTGTTATATACAGTTGCAAGAAAAAGTATGTGAACCCTTTGGAATGTCATGGTTTTCTGCATTAATTTGTCATAAAATGTAATCTGATCTTCCTCTAAGTAAAGGATATTGATAAATATAATATGCCTAAAATAATAACACAAACAAATTCAGATCTTTCATGTCTTTATTTAGAACAACCATAAAAATCTCATAGTGCTCGTGGAAAAAGTATGTGAACCCTTGAGTTAATGACCTCAAAAAAGCTAATTGGAGTCAGTTGTTAGCATACCTGGAGTCTTGTTAAGAAAGTGAGTTTGGAGGTGTGGATTACAGCTACTTTGACTGATAAAAACCACTCAAACGTTTTGAGTTTGCTCCCCACAAGAAGAATACGCTTATGTGAGCCATGCCTCGCCAAAATAGCTTTCAGAGGATCTACAATCAAGAATTGTTGATTTATATAAAGCTGGAAAGGGTTACAAAGGGATTTTGAATACTTAAAACGTACGTAAAACATTGAACAAGCAGGGTGTCTACGGCAGGACACCATGAAGGAATCCACTGCTTACTAAAAAGAACATCACTGCATGCCTGAAGTTTGTGAAAGAGCACATCGACACTCCACAGCGGTATTAGCAAAATGTTTTGTGGACTGATGAAACTAAGATTGAACTATTTGGAAAGAACACACAGCACTACATCTGACGTAAAAAGGGCACTGCATATCATCATGAAAACATCACCCCAGCCGTAAAGTATGGTGGAGGAAACATGATGTGGGCCTGCTTTGCTGCATCAGGGCCTGGCCAGCTTGCAATCATTGAGGGGAAGATGAATTCCCAAGTGTATCAAACAATTCTTCAGGGTAATGTGAGAATGTCTGTACGTCAGCTGAAACTCTGTAGAAGTTGGGTGATACAACATGACAATGACCCAAAACACTGGAGCAAGTCCACAACATGACTTCAGAGAAACAAAATCCACCTTTTGGAGTGGCCAAGTCAGAGCCCAGTAGAGATGCTATGGAATGACTTGAAGAGAGCCATACACATGAGACGTCCAAAGAATACGACAGAGCTAAAGCAGTTCTGCCAGGAAGAATGGGCTAAAATTCCTCCTGAACAATGTGCAGGTCTGATCCACAGCTACAGGAAGCGCCTGGTTGAGGTTATTGCTGCCAAGGGGGGTCAACCAGTTATTAATTCCAAGGGTTCACTTACTTTTTCCACAACCATTTTGAATGTTGAATGAGTGTGTTCAATAAAGACATGAAAGATCAGAATTTATTTAGTTATTATTTTAGGCACATTATATTTGTCAGTACCCTTGACATAGATGAAGATCAGATCACATTTTATGACAAATTAATGCAGAAAACCATGAAACTCCAAAGGGTTCACATACTTTTTCTTGCAACTGTAATGGTGAATTGACATTATGCCAAATAATGATTCTAAGAACATTATAAATCAGTACTTCAGGCTTGTTGAAGGTTTTGCTTTTAGATATGATTTTTTTTGCAAGTTTCACAAATAGCTGCAGAACACAGTTTAATGGAGTAAATATCATATGTAAATGTTTTAAATGTGATTTGCTTCGGGCAGTTTCGTGTTGACATACAGAGAGCATAGCGAGTTAGCTTAACAGACCACCATGACAAAGACTTCTGTGTTGGTTAATGACTTTTGGACAGAGTTCCTTTATTTAAGACAAGCTAACGTCTATTAGGACATAATTCCTATATTTGAGTGGGTAATGTAACTGGACCATTTTTGTGGCAAACATTATGTGTTCACAATTATGTTGCTAACTTTGTTTAAACACAACATTAAAACTAATAACATTGTTTATCTCTCCACAATGACATCTGTCAAGGGGTTGGATATATTAGGCAGCAAATTAACAGTCGTTTCTCAGAATGGATGTGTCGGGTTAAATTGTGATGCTAGGTGACTGGGTCAGAGCAATTTTAAAACAGCCAGTCATATAGAGTGTTCTCAGTATGCAGTGATTCCAAAAGTGGTTCAAGAAAAAACACCTGCTGAACTGGCAACACTGTCATGGGTACCCAAGGCTCATTGATGCGAGTGGGAGCACCCACTCATGTCCACCGCCAAAAGCACCTACAATGGGCAGGTAAGCTTGAGAACTGGACCATGGAGCAATAGAAGAAGGTAGCCTGGTCTGATGAATCACATTTTTCTGTTACATCATGTGGACAGCTGGTTGCATGTGTGTCATTTACCCGAAGAAAAGATGGCAACTGGATGCAGAAAAGCCATCAGAGGCAGTGTGATGCTCTGGGCAATGCTCTGTGGGAAAACCTTGACATTTATGTGGATCTTACTTTGACACATACCACTTACCTAAACATCCATGTAGACCACCCCTTCATGGCAATGGTGTTCCATGGTGGCAGTGGGCTCTTTCAGAAGGATAATGCTCCTTGGATACAACAAAGAAGTCAAAATGTAAAAACAATCTCACTACGATCAAGCATCTGTGGGAGGTGCTGGAAAAACAAGGTTGATCCATAGAGGCTCCCACCTCAGAACCCACAGGACTTAAAGGATCTGCTGCTAACACCTTGGTGCCTGATACCACAGACCACCTTTAGAGGTGGAGTCCGTGTCTCTATGTCTTGATGAGTCAGAGCTGTTTTGCATGAGGGGGACCTACACGATATTAGGCAGGAGGTTTTAATGTTGTGGCTGATCATATTATGCACTGTGAAATCAAACCCAGATGACTTTTTTTGCTGACTGGTTACATTACAATTAGGTCTAACTGGTTTGTTTAAAATGCTGTAACACTTTAAATCACAGCATCCATCACATCATCCAACCTCCCACGAAACCACACCAGTAGGTCCCATAGAGAAAGAGCAGATGAGGGGAGTCAATACAGCTCTTTATTTCTCCTTAACAATGGCTCTTCAGTGACAGCTTAGCTGGATTCCCTTCAGTCTGAGTCATATATTGGCCTGGACTGCCACCGCATTCACTGCAACTCCCTGTGATAATAATACCGTCTTTAGAGACTTTGGTATTCATTGGTGAGTGTCTATTTAATTCACCACCTTAGAGTCAAGCTGCCAAGCTCTCCAGTTCATATAATCCTTATCACATTAAAAACCCTGCACGAGTATTAGACTGCCTTTATCAGTCTTCTTTCGTAAGTGCCAAGCACAAAAGCTCACTGTCTTAACCTCCGAGGGCTGCCTGAGATACCAGTTATTCAACCAAAGTTTCTCTCATTGAAAGCCCTGAACTTCTTTTGCCTTAGATAAACCTTCCCAGAGTTATTATCCTTAATGCTTTGCCTCCCACTGTAGGAACTGACATATGGTTTTTGCTCTGTCTCTCAAAGTTTTATCTCTCGGTTTATCTCCCCTCACAGATGTAATTCCTATCTGATTAAACTTAGCTTTGGGCTCCAAAATGCTGACCCCATGCCTCAACAATGCATGCATACACAAAGGAGACATCTCTCCCCGATGAATAGTCCCATATACCCTTGAGTTTGTGCATACATGCAGCCACGTGCACACACACTCATGCAAATATGACATCATCTGCCACTGTGTCACAATTTAGCTATAAATAGAGACGGTCGACGATGACGTCTCGGCTTAACAAAGCCCCCCATGAATAACATAAGGATGAAAACAGGCCATGTCACTGCTGCTTATCGTGATGAGCAGTCAGCCACTCGTGAATGATTTTGCTGCACGTTCATTAAAGAAACACCTGATGTAACAAGCAGATGCTATTAGTAAAGGGTTGATCGTAATGAGAGCAGCACTGTCATTTTGCATGCTGATTATTTGATGTAGGACAAGCAGATACCATTTTTTATTTCTTTTTTTTGTGCTCGAGTTGTTGTATGACCCTCTATATTCTATATTTGTACGTTACAAATGTTTTCTACTAATGATATACATACACCGATCAGCCACAACAGTATGACCACTGACAGGTGAAGTGAATAACATTGATCATATTGGTACTATGTGGTGTTCTGATGGAAAAGCTTGGATTTTAACATCCGTGTTTATGAGACTTAGACACCCAAATAAACATTGTACCAGGACAAGCACACCCCCTCATGCAAATGGCAATCCCAAATGTCACTGGCCTACCCCCACAGGAAAATGCACCCCACCACATGGCAAAAACATCAAACAATCAGAAACATCTTGAAGAACATGACAGTCGCCCAAGATGTTGATTTGAGCTCCAAACTTCCTAGACCCCATTCTGATCAAGCATCAACAGGATGCAGTGGAACAAGTTTGATTGACAGAGGCCCGACTTCACAAGCCAGAGTACCCAAAGGATCCACTGCCAACGTCCTGGTACCAGACCCCATAGGACACCCTGAGAGGTCCTCTTGTCCATGCCCAATGGTTCAGAGCACTTGACCACATAAGGGGGACCAACACAATATTAGCAGGTGGTCATAATGTTATGCCTGATCGGTGTATGTTGCTCAGTTTTAGCCAAAATGTACCTATGTGGAGTATATTGAACGATCATTTACAACATAGAGC
>OMNN01031013.1:0-10009 GCA_900302755.1 Chromis chromis | reverse complement strand
GAGGCTGGAAGATGGTTCCAAAGTAAAGGAGCCATATAGCTGAAACTTCTGCCTCCTGTTTTACTCTTATGGACTTGCTGGGTTACCAACAGTCCTGCATCCTCAGAGCGAAGAGCTCGTGGAGGGTGATACATTTGTAACAGGTCCTCAATATAGGACGGACCCTGATGATGGAGAGTTTTGTACGTGATCAAAAGGGTTAAAAACGATGATGGTGGTAGCACCAGTCCTTGTCTAGTCACAGGCAATTGTACGTTTAGGTTATCCATAAAGTGTAAGAAAGGAGTCCACATCTCATAAAATTCCTCAGCTTTACCTCTGACTATATAAGTCAGTTTTTCTAACGCCAGATTGCAAGACATCTCCTTAATCCACTGACTGCAATTAGGTCCCTCAATATCTTTCCATTTTAAAGCAATCACACATTTGGCTTGCACCAGACAGAAATTAATAAGCTTGCATTTCTTTAAATTTGCAGAGAAGCCTTCATGGTAAATATGGAGTAAACATAGCCTCGCTTCCATTGGAAGAAAATTTAACTTTACTATGAGCCAAGCACATTGCGAAAATACAATATAATATGGTATTTAAAAAAGTTAAGTAGATCACACACAAAAAATGATTAGAAATGCTAAAGGTAGTATTTACAAACAAAATGTAGTTTATACAAAGACTAGTCTTGCTTGATCTACCTAATAACCAAATGGGAAAAAAGTAGATTTTTTTTGAGTCAATCAAATAGGTGATTTTTATCAGTGTAAAATGGTGAGCGTAATATTAATGTATTTTGGGATGCATCCTTAGAAAACCAAAGTCTGCAGTGTTTTACCTCAAACTGGCTTCACACTTGAGTTGCTTCCAGAAAACGAGCTATGGATCTTGTGCGCAGATATCACTAAACAACAGACTGAGCTTGGACTGTTCCTGTTCCTATCGCCTGTCTTAAAGCTGTGAAGCTGTTTCCATAAAGCAAACAAACGTTAACCAGCAGAGGAGCAGATGCATTAATATGAAGAACATCGTCTCATGAAAGTACTCCCAGTCCATTCGTTATAACAGGCTATTTTGCTAATTAGACCAGAGGACTTGCTGCTTGCTGCATTTTAATGACAGTATGAACGTATTTCTATGGCTTGTTAGGCTTTAACATCATTCTGGATTTTTCATGAGAGTTTGACCACTGGAATGTTTTTACTGCTTCTATTTATTTATTTTTGGTTTTGGCTCAAACAGTCAGTGCACTTGATTGTTGTTGATAGTTACTACCACACAGTGACATTATGTGTGTGCTGAATGCACCTCAGTCCAGATTGTAAAATAATGCAGTTGTGGTGATGATGGCAAATGCATAAAAGATTCACTTTTTGGTTTCACATTTCTTTCTCACATTTTAAACACATAATAAATAGAATTAATACATTTTAAACTTTTAGTTTTTGCAGTTTGTCCTATGAAATGCAACTAAATTCAAAATTTGCTAGGAACTCCTGTGGTTTGTTGATTCTAGTGATGTAGATGAGTTTTATTTTTTTTATTTTTTTTACCTAAGCACTGAATGTGGCTCAACTTGTGACATATATGGCAATCATGTTCCTGTATCTTAAGGGATTCAGTCTTCATCTTCCCACTGATATTATACAGTTGTCTCTAAAATGGACTTTCTGTACGGTCTGGACATGCCCACTTTCTAAATGCATAGGTATTGATGCATCCTCGTCTGTGAAGGCACTATAGCCTCATACAGACTCCAGGCTGGTTGTCTGTTAGAGCTTCGACTATTTTTCAAATAATCAAATGACAGAAAATAAAAAATAAACCATTTTGATAACTGACAAAACAGTACATAAGTAATTTATGGAGCAAACTTTGTCTAATCTCAGCTTTTTTAAATGTAAATACCTATTATATGATTGTAATTTAAGCATCTCTTGCACAGTTTTGAACTGTGGGTTGCACAAAACACATTTTTAAAATGTCACCTTGGGCTGTAGGAAATTATGATGAGAATTTTACACCAGTCTGTCATGTTTTTTTTATGCTAATAATCAATGAATACTTGGTAGAATAATTAATTAATACACCTTTTAGTTTTAACCTTGATGTCTATTCAATATTTGTGGCCTCAATGACACAAAGAGAGGGGCACATTGATTATAAGAAGTGACCACAATGGAAAATAATGTGGGAGAAACAGGGAGAAAAGAACAGAGAAGAAAGAGGATAGGAGAAGTAGAAGATTATCATAAAAAGATGGAGGCAAAAATCAAAAGGCAGCTGCTGCTCATGGATCCCTTTCATCTCATCTCTGTGGGCTCCTTCAGTTTAATATGTTCACAGAAGTCACATATCCAGAAGGAATGAGGGCTTTGTGAGGAGTACCTGATTGCAGATTACCCATGTATTGCTCCCTACTTTGATTTGACTTCTACAGTATGTGCTTGACAACTCTTTCTGCGACCTAGATATTTATACTCGGAGAGCTCTCCTGATTACAAATTGCTACCTAGTGTTGTAGTTGTGGTAATGACCTTTGGGCTTTGTGTATGTCACATCAAGCAAAGATATAAGCACCCACCTGCAAATACGACAAGAAAACCTACATTATAGCCACTCAGGAAAAATGAAAAACTGAAAAATAATGTGCAACTGTTTTGATCTTGGAGTGATTGGTGACATTTTTCAAACAAATATGCCACATATTTAAATGTTTCTCAAATGTGAGTACTTACTGCTTTTCCTCCTTTTATTTATTTTTATTAAAAATAATATAATAATAATAATAATAATAATAATAATAATAATAATAATAATATAATAATAAAATAATAAATTTTTTTACTACAAAAGCAATCTGACAGTGTCATGTTGGGTGAGATTTAGTGATGTTGTATAGAACAAAGGATGCAATAGTTACTCAAGAACATTCTAAACCTAAAAACAACAACAAGGGGCTAAAAACCAACCAACAACAAGTAAGTATATCATAAATGCGCTATCAGGAAGGCTGTTCAAGTGCTCTTGTTTCTGTTTCGATTAAGAATTGAGGAGTTAGACGGGATGTCTAAGCAGACATGAGTAAGATTACATGAGACCAATATTATAGGGGGCAAGGGTAGGGCAGTTTGTCTTCCTGTAATATTGTGTCTTAATTTTATTTGGGTATGAAGCTGAAAATCTTGGGTTGGGTTGAGATATGTAGGATTATTTCCTTCTTCCTAAAACAGTTGAGCTATGAAATTATTTCTTTTAACTAAATCTCAAACACTAGACGACAGACCTTAAACAATATAATGCTCCTTAAAATCAGTGACATATACATAGCTATACTGGAGGGCAAGAGCCTGTATCATCACTCTAATGATAACTCATATCCACCATAGAGAGAATGTGATTCATCACAGAGTTGCCTGCCCTTTCTCAAGCAGTGTCAGTACTGTGTTGTTGACAGGGCGGAGCAGGAAGTCCAGTCTACCTGCACCGGCCGCTGTAATGTTTTCAAATGACACCATTCATCATAATTTCATCCTTAATATGACCAGTTGGGATTGAAACATTGATCCTTGTGGTGAGGGTGAACAGCCTTTGGGATCATTACATTAGAGTGTCGACTCAATCCTTCATGCCTGATTTAAAAAAAATCTTTTTAAAGTTAGGTCTCTATCATTATTGTGATAAAGGAGCGTTGCCTTCACTTCATTCTTTCTTCTGAACCAATTCTCTCCCAGCAATCTCCGCAGTATCACAGGTGATTGATGATATGCCAAGTTTAAACCTGCCATCAATCTGCAACAGGCAAGAAGAAAACAATATCACCAAGAACATTAAATTCAGCTCAACTCTCCAATCACATCTTTTTCGTCTTCCAGTTGACCAAAATGCTGCATTGTTCGATTACATGTTCAGACTGGGGTGACTGTCGTAATCTCATCAGCTTGTTTTTATGACTGTGTGTTTGTTGTACACTTTTTTCATCTGTTTCTGAGACTACACATGGGCTGTATGAAACATAAGACTGTCTTTTGACAAGAAAACCAAGGACAGATAAACATATAAAAACATCACCATGTTTCATTCAATTGCACCCAAATTAGACACAACTTATACTTCTAATTATCTTTGCATGCACATCTCCATACTGTACATCCGACCTGTGAATGCAATTTATGAGAATCTGAAAAATGCATCTCTTAGGATGATGTACAGTTAAATATAGAGTTTAAGGTACAATACAGGCAGCGGTTTCTAACGGTTTCATACTCTAGCTAACTGTTCTCCTACCTCTTGGTGCACCATGAGTCACTTCAATGGTTAAGCTGCTAAGTGCTTGTCATCAGGGAATACTATTAGAATTTGATTTGGTTATCAAGATATAATTAAGTGTCTCTCGACTCAAGGCAGCATCCCATCAAAAAAACTCCACATCATGTTTCTTAGACTCCATTAGGCAGCTAATAGCATCATGTCATGAAACTCAAGAGACTCGACCAGCAAGAAAATTGTGCACACTGCTATGCACATGGTGAGTCATTTCCAGGACTGCAAACTAGATGATTGAGAAAACATACATTTACCAATTTAACAGACTTTGAAACGCACTGCAAATAACAGACAGACAAATTAAGAAGCTCAATAGTTTATCTCTATGCAAAGTCAATGTTCTATTTTTAGAAATCATTTGTGAAAAAAAGACAAGCAAATAGTCATCAAACACAGTGGGCATGACACTAAAACCAATACACCTAAAAGAAAAACTGACAAGGACACACAGACGTGAAAAAATAGTTACAAAAAAAATCCCTGAAATACTAAAGGGGGGGGGGGTACCAGACGCCAGCAAAAACATAACCTCCGCTTCGCGCTTGGCGGAGGTAATACAAAATCATGTTAAGCTATTTAGATAGATGTGGCACAATGAAGTGTACATCCTATGATTCTGCTTTCTATTTTGCTGTATAACAGTATGATTTCTGTATAACCTGTACTATAATTACACCCTAATATGTGCAATCAACAACCCAACTTAGTGTAAATTATGCAGCATATACTTAAAATAATGCAAGCTATCGATTATTAGTATCAATGGTACGTACACTGACTCTACACAGACACTGGTATAAATTGAAAAGTTGTCATTTTGCTGATGAACCTAATCTGTTCTTATCAAGAAGCTTCCAAACTCCTATGACATTTCTGTGTGAGTTCTATTAAATTTGGTTACAGTCATGTTTAATTCTACTTCATTTGAGGGTAAAATCAAGGGCTATTGTTAAGAATAAGGAGCAGCGCATTAAAATTTAATGACAGTTTAAATGTAATCACAGTTCTTAATTATGTTTTCAGGCACACTTAAGAGTTTCTTAAACTTCAGCCATTTTTTAAATGTTTCATTCAGACTGGAGAAGTTCAAATAAGCCATTATCTCAACTTGAAAGTTTATAGCTTTCAAACTGTCGTTCGCCAGTACACCGATATTAAATCAAACACTCTTATGAAGATTAGAAAGACACAGCGGGTACTGAAGCAGAAAACAGTAGGGGACATTATGGTCAGCAGTCAAATGGAGCATATAATTGCTTAATTGACTCTGCGGAATGTCATTTTTAAGACCGTCCAGAACAAGTTATTTTTCATACCGAATTTTGAAAATCTCTGTGCAAATACTAAGTAACTGAGATGTATGTACGTATTAAACTTCTTAGCAACAGACTGAATCTTTTGGGTCCAATGTGCAGATTAATTTTGCTGTAAACTTGCGGCGTACTTGCGCAGAATATAGCCACGATGAAGTATAGATTCTGCCGTGCTTTGTTGGTCTAGACTTCTTAATCAGAAGCAACAACTAGCATCTGGTTCATGTGGCACCTTCATTAAAAGATTAGAAAAGGTTAATTAAAATTCAGGCTGCCATATTGTGAGAGAAAATTTCCGCTTACGGTATTTTTATAACTTCTTTCATAAGCCATACCATTGAACCTTTTATTTCTTTCTCTGCAAATCAACACTTAAGAGAAAGAGTAAAGATCATCTGATTAGAATGCAGCATTCTTCTGGGACACACTGAATCCTGACTTTCATGTGGATGTTATTGTGATATATACCACCCACCTAAACATTGTTGCAGACTATGAGACCCCCTAGTGCAATCTACCACACTTCAAAGCTTGGGAACGGCTTGAGGAACATAACTAACGATGAGAGATGTTGACCTTGGCTCCAAATTCCCTGCATCTCAAACCATCTACAGGAGGTAAAACAAGTCCAATCCAAAGAACCTACCTTTACAACCTACAGGACAAAGAATCTGCTGCACATATCCTGGTGTCAGATACCACAGAACACTCCCAGATGTCCGTGACTTGTTGGGGCAGAGCTGTTTTAGTGGCACACAGGGGACCTACGCAATATTAGGGAGGTGGTTTTAATGTAGTGACCTAACATCAGCATGCCATTGTGCAATGACAATGATAACATGCTGAAGTTTAGCAAACATATTGTCCAGCATCTTAGTTTAACACAGAACAGCTGATAGTGATTGAATGATGTATTTGGTCAATTTATGCCAGATAAATTGTTAGGTGAGTGAAGCTGATACAATTTTACCCTGAGGGCAACACAAGCGTCTAAAATTTCATGGCAATCCACCCAATACCTGTCAACCTGCAGGTGATGCTGGAGGAAAAATCATAGGATCCCCAAAAATCGTCAGGGTACATTCTCATGAGCATCTATGAAAAATGATGTTCCATGTAACTTACTGTAGATATGGAGATATTTCAGTGGATGTGTAAAAATTCTGACTGGAAACGTATCACTACAAGAAAAGTCAGTAGGCCTCAACCATGATCATCCAAACTAGATTTCATGGCAATTCATCAAATACACGATTAGATATTTCAGTCTGGATCAAAGTGGGGCACCAACAGATTGACCAACATTGCACTTCGTAAGACGCTTCTAAATAGCTAAAAATCATATTCTTGAGCTGAAGTTAATGGCTTTCCTGTTACAATGATAGGTTGTGTTATGAGCTGCAGAATTGCACGTCATTTGCTTTGTGTTGGAGTATTCCAGTAGAGGACCATAAGTGCCATTACTCAAAGTCACTGTGCTCATTTGATTACCCCTGTGTGGCAGATGGGCCTCTGTAATAAACAGGAGCAATTATTTATGGAAATGACTTCATGGGCAATTAGCAAGATGTGAGCGTGGGCTGATAGTCATTAAAATAATTTTATTTTCTGATTCAGAGTAAACAATAATATTTTTTGGCTTCCTTCAAAAAAAATTAACTTGGAGTTTCATTGCAGAAACTCTGCAAACAACATGCACAATTAGACTTATGTATTTGTCCACATTTGTCTATTTTAAAGAGATATTGATCTGATGAACTTCTCTTTTCTATTTCTGACATACAGGTCTGGAATATCAGTCAATTAAATGTTTTCTTTTCTGGATATCCAGTTGCTATGAGAATTTTATGGTCATGGGCAATTCTAAGAAAACATTGTGCAATCTGTGCATCCCGCATAAAAGGCTCTACTTAGATATAGATTTTGCATAGAAAAGCATTGTTGTAAGATGTGGTAAGATTGCATCTTTGAATTCAACCTGATGTTATTGTTTCCGTAATAGATTTTTAAAACAGCCAACTGCACAGAAGCAATATTAAGCAGCAGCAGGTCGGCAGTGTCCTTACCATAATGTAATGCAACAGAATCGCTCTTCTCAAGTCAGTGAGGCATGTACACTGTGGTAGTATAAATCTTCCTCCACCCTCCCTCCTCTGTCATTTAATTCCTAAATGTGCTTTAGTCTGCATGGCCACAAAAATCATCATTGATCTGCTTCTAATGGTCAGATCAATAATTAAATCTCTTTATAATATGTGCAGATTTATAAACCTTGTTTTGTGAGTAGGGCTTTTGTTTCGAGAGGTATCCAGCTGGCTGCATATCTCTCTAACTGATAGCATGTTTTAAACATACTGAGGATTTCAGCTACACCTAGTGTGGAGACTAACACAGCCACGCTGTCAGTCACTATTGTCAAGCTCTGAGAATTACCATCTGCTTTTGGAAGTTTAGTCAAGATTATGATACTCCTAAACTATTCATAGAGTGTCTATCTGCAGTTTACTGCCTGGTTTGAAAGGCTGCTAAATATTTATTTATTTATTTTTGTTAAAGAGTTTCATCCTTTTGAGGATCTGTCATTCACCCCCCCGTAGACCTAAAATGTTTCTACAGCAGTTTCCTCCTAAGAGAAGAAGCCTGCAGCTGTTTTCTCTATAGGGTTCTGTATGCTGTGACTCACTACAATCCTTAGTTGCATTTTGTTGTTATAGTGCTCTCTAGTGACTGTTGTAGTTATCCCGGGAGCAAAGACGGAAGTGAAGTAATGTAGCTGTTCAGCGACAAAGTCAGTGTAGGGAGGTTGGGGTAGATGGATGAGTCAACAAAACATTAGACCGTAGACTCAGGAGATCGCTGTTTATTACTTGCTTTAAACCAGATGTTTTTTTTTTTAACACCACTAGCTGCTCTTTATCCTTAATCATGTTTACTATTTTAACCATGACAAAAAAGTCATCCTGAAAAGATCTCGATTGAACTAAATATTGGTCCTAATAGTTTTGAGTGTTTCTCAAGTGAGTACTTTCATGATTGATTGCTCTGCTAATTAATCTGTGTGTGACATCTTTAGATATCCAGACGCCAATCTCAAACCCAGAGCTATTGGAGATATGTAAATATAAAACAACAAAGTCTGCTGTTCTCACATTTGACAAGTTGGTACCTGAGAATGTTTGGTTTTCTTTCTTGAAAAATTTCTGATTAATGGAATATTAAAAGCTGCGTACTAATTCTCTGCTAGTTGACTAATCTGTGAATCAACTAACTGATTCATCTCTGATCAAAACATCCATTCAAACATGTAATGCACTTTGTGCAGAATAATGAATAATAATATCGATCTCATTTTGGCAGCATATCTAAATTCTGTACACAAGACGGCTTGTCTCGTGGAAGCTGGAGGTTTAGTGCTTCATAGACAAAAATGTTGCTGTTTATTTAAAGAAAGTTATTGTATTTTTAGTTTGTAAACAAAAACAAGCAACATGAGCTTTGCCCTCTTCGTTACTTATTGTTCCATGTGTTACAGCCATTGAAGTCAGAAGTAAGACATAATGAAATGAACGTCACAGAAGTGATGATGATTTTAGATCTGAAGCAAGATAAACTTCTAAAGGCTGTTATAGTAAAATGAATTGATTATACCAGCATTAAAAACGTATGTCTGTTTGGTGGATGCACAAGTACGATTCATTTAGCTCCTGGATCTTTCAGTGCTGATGGTCTCTGTGAGAATTACCATTTCATTGTGGAATTTAAGCACACCCCAGTCATTTGCTAGTTTTAATTAATAAATAACATTTCATTGCAAAAGCTGCAAAGCAGACAAGCAATCAATCCATAGAAGAATGTATTGCTCCACTGATAATACAGTAATCTCTCACCAAACATGTTGTTGCAGCTGGAGTGTAAAGAGGAAATCATTGGGAAAAAAACATTCTACTATAAAATACAGCTCTGTCAAGAAAGGGCAGAAATGACAAGTTGAGTATTTGGTCAGCATTAACAATTGATTTAAATGTTTAGGTCATTTTGAAAATAAAAATGCGATATATTTGATGATTTCAGCTTCTGCAATGTCAGATTTTGCTAATTTTTCTTGATTTAAATTATAGTATAGTGAATAATTTAATAATAATAATAATAATAATGATCTAACCTTTATTGATCCCCTTGGGGAAATTCCTTCTCCTGCATTTGACCCATCCTATTCAAAGTTAACCTAACATACTATACATACTAGGAGCAGTGGGCTGCTGCAGTGCAGCGCCCGGGGGGCAGTCAGGGGTTAAGGGCCTTGCTCAAGGGCCCACAGTGGTGGTGGCTGGGACAAGCGGTCGCTCTCACTTTCCCACCTCAATCTCTTGCCAGTCCGG
>OMNN01031012.1:0-19759 GCA_900302755.1 Chromis chromis | reverse complement strand
TGCTCTGAACCATTGGGCATGGACAAGAGGACCTCTAAGGGGGTCCTATGGGGTCTGGCACCAGGACCTTGGCAGTGGATCCTTTGGGTACTCTGGCTTGTGCAGTGGGGCCTCTGTCAATCAAACTTGTTCCACTGCATCCTGTTGATGCTTGATCAGAATGGGGTCTAGGAAGTTTGGAGGTCAAATCAACATCTTGGGCCATTGTCATGTTCCTCAAGATGTTCCTGATTGTTTGATGTTGTTGCCATGTGGTGGGGTGAATTTTCCTGCGGGGGTAGACCAGTGACATTTGGGATTTCTATTTGCATGAGGGAGTGTGTTTGTTCTGGGACAATGTTTATTTGGGTGTCTAAGTCTCATCAACACAGATGTTAAAATCCAAGGTTTTCCAGCAGAACACCACATAGTACCAATATGATCAATGTTATTCACTTCACCCGTCAGTGGTCATAATGTTATGCCTGATTGGTCGATGTAATCCCTCCAATAAATTCAAGGGTGACCCCGGGGTTCACTTCCCAGCTGGTTGTTCCTGGAACACCTCCAGAAAAATTTGCCCAGTAGGCATCCTAATCAGATTTTCAAACCACCTCAGCAGGTTTCTTTAGATGCAAAGCTGCAGCGACTTTACTTCAAGCTCCGTCGGCATGTCTGAGCTCCTCACCTCATCTCTAATGGTGTAAACAGGATCCGTCATTTCAACACTTCCCATTCATTGTCAGTGTAAGTGACCTTGCAGTGCATTCTGGTAGCGTCTAAATGTGTTTCAAGAGACAAGGTGTTGTGTTGCCTGCTCCTCATTAGCACAAAGTTGCTGGTATGTTACTAATAGCACTGAATTAAGCCATGTAGTTACAGTATTGCACACTGTATTCAGTTGGTGACGCAGAAAATACTTAAATACGTTTTTACGCTTGGTCCTGATTTGCTGCCAAATCCGTTTTACACTACTGATATTTGCAGCTAATAGAACACAGATTAGAAAACTGATCAATGGGTATTTATCACCGAGAATATTCAATCAATACATTTAATTTCAAAATCAGAATTTCACTCTGATTTGGCCAAAAACTAATCTGATATCCACAGTGTCAGACCTAAATGCACTTCTTGAGTATCCCAGCTTTAGTGTGAAGCTGTCAGGTGCTGCTATAAAACTAATATATTAACTTGCATGATTAACAATTTTCTACCAGCACTCCTTTGGTGCACCATTTGCACGACCTGCACTTTATTACCATAATACATTTTTATAGTCTTCATGAATATCCATTATAGCAACCAGTTCTTCTCAACTAAAGTAAAAAAAAAAGGTGAAATTGTTGGTAAATGTCTGTAAAAAAAGAAGATATTTTAACCTATGTACACTGGCAGCAGTACAGTGTCAAACTCGAATCATTTTACACCTCTGAGGTTAGTTTACCAGCATAAACTACCACAGTAACTGAGCTAGAAGCATGATTATGTAACCGAAATAACCTGAGAGTAAGTCAGACTAACTGGAATAAGCCTGACTTGTGTGGTTAACTAACTGAATGACACAGGCCCCTGCAGCAGCAATGCTCAAATGTTTATGACTGTTTTGAGCAGCAGCGTGGCCCCGCCCACTCAGCGCGCCTCAGCCAATCAGCTACGCGCAGCCTCAGAGGAGTGACTGGAGCTCCAGCTGCCTGCTCATTGTACTGAGTCAGCGGCCATGCGCAAATGGTTCCAGAGGAGGGCTGTGCTGTGTAGGCTGTAGTCTACATAAGATCTGTCTCTGCGGGGCTGCACACACTCGCTGTCGACCGGAGATCACAGGTACCATCTGGAGCTTGCGTGAGGAGAACGTTAAATCCGGGATAGCCTCTCCAGAAAACCCTCCTGTGTGTGACTGACTGATGCGGAGAGCAGCAGCAGCAGCGATGCGGCGGCTCTGCTGTTAACTCGTTGGACCACCCCTCTTGTGTGTGTGTGTTTTTTTTGCCGGTTCTTTTCTGAAGGAAAAATTCACAATGAAGCTCAAACCGAACCAGACCAGGACGTACGACGGAGACGGCTTCAAGAAGAGAGCGGCGTGTCTGTGCTTCAAGAACGAGCGTGAGGAGGAGGTAAGGCAGCTGTGTTTATTCACAACAGTCTGCAGCGGTGCTGTGTTGTGACTTTGTGGCCTAGTCCATCTATGTGCACCCAGTCATTCACACACAACAGGGGCGCTCAGGGATAAAATAGGGAATTATTCTTAATAACACATATCCGGTTTAATTTATGTTGTCGTTTTATGTGTGTAGCTACGTTCCTAGCGTCTCTGCTAAAGGACACTGCTGTGTTTTGTGTTGCTGATGCGCCCCCGGCCATCCAGTTTAGGCTAGTTTCAGGAGCAGAAAGGAGAAAAAGCGCTGTTGTCAAGACGACGCCGCTTGGCAACGTACGATTTTCAAAATAAAACCCCGCCGCGTGAAACTCCACTCAAACCCGCCGCGTCAGCTCGCGTAGCGCTCTTATTTTGAAGGCGACCCCGCTCTAACAGCTTTTTAACTTGTTGCTAGCTTGACGCGGCTAACAGAGAGGGGGGCGAGGCGCCGCTGCCGCTCTGCCGCACGTTTCCTTTAATAGCAGGTTTAACGTGGGCTCGTGTCGAGTGACGGGACGGGAATATGGGCCACGGAGATATTACTAAATATACCGAGGAAACGTGGCGTCACGTCGCCGCTTTTAACACCGACACAGCATCCGAGCAGCGGACATTCACGGTTCTGCTGCATCCCGCCGGCCTCGAGCGGGCAGCTGCGTAGCAATAATGTGGATGAGGATTTAAAGGGACCTTCACCATGTAAATAATGAATGAGAACTGACAGACCCATAATGTTGTTGTGTCTTAAAGAGTTCTCTGGATGGTACTTTAGATCCACCTCAAAGGGGGATTAGATAGCTTTCCAAACCTGACTAATAATCAGGCATGAAGAATTAATCGAGATATTATTGTTTTTTCTGATAAAGTTAAAATATATCACAACATGCTATTATAAATGAAGCATTGTGGTGCTTGCAGAGATCTACTAGCCTATAAATCATAATTTTTAGATGTATATGAACAGGCAGAACTCACATCATCATTTTTACTTTTGTTTTCAGTATAACTCAAAAGTAAGAATGATGGTTCCCACTAAAATCATGACTCACATTGACTGAATATCTGTCAAAAGAATCACAGTATGATTTTTTTCAGCCCTATGAATAATACAACAGCTGTGACATCCAAAGACAAAAAGAACAAGAAGCCCAGTGACCCATATCAAGTACAGATGACACATGGAACAGGTCAAAAGCTGCATTAGATGAACTAACAAAATAAAAAAATACAGTTTTGTATAAGGGTTAGTCTAAGTCAGTGTGAATATTATAATAAATGGTATTCAAACAAAAAAAAGGGCATTCAAGAGACCAAAAAATCCCTTTTGTTTACATTTACTTTTAGACAAGATTTATATTTAATCACTTTTTGCTGAGTAGATAGTGTAAATAGCACCCTGTAACACAAATATGTAGATCATTATGTGTGTTGTGTTTATCTCCAAATTGTGGGAACTGCAGCTTTTTTGATAAAGGTAAAATATGTCACAACTTTAACTGAAGTAATGTGGTGCTACAGAGATGTACCAGTATATCAGTCATGCAGGAATCATATAGTAATTTTTCTGTTGGTTTTTTGGTGGGAACAAATGCAAAAATGACCGTTCCCACCTAAGTCGTGACTCACACTGCAATCGCAATATCTGTTAAAAGAATCTAAACATGTTTTTTTGTTGCGTGTCATTCGACCTTATTAATAATACAACAGTTATGACCTCCCTGATGTATTATGCTATAACAGGAGCTAACGTATTGTTGGATTTTTTAAAATAGAATTTACACTTAATTGTCACTGCATAGAAAAATACAACAACACTTTGGTAGCTTTCCCTTGGTTGCATAAGATATACACATAGTATGAAATATTAAGTGATTTTTCTTTGCATACATTATTCTGCAAGTCACACACATAAACAGAAAGAGGCCCAGTGACCCATATCATCATACACACATGATATTTCAAACTGTTCAAATGCAGCAGAGGATAAACTAGCATAATACATGTTTAGTAAACAAAAACTGACATTTGTTTACATTTAGTTTTTAGCAATATCTATATCTAAGAACTTCTTGTTGAGCAGGCAATGTAAACATTACCCTGTTATTCTGTATATATAGTGATTCGTGTTGTGTTTATCTACAAATCATAAGAGCTGCAGTTTTTTTGTTGAAGGTAAAATGTGTCACAACAGAGACAGACTATAAATTATGTTTTCTGAATATAGCTGAATGTGCTTGTTTGGTACAGACTGCAGCAGAAATCACAATTTTGCATTTGTTTTCAGTGGCAAAGGGAGGCAAACATAACCATTCCCACTAAAGTGGCGACTCCTTTTGGAATCACAATACGATTTTTATAGTTAATCGCTCAGCTCTATCGATATTACTACGGCTGTGACATCACTAAATGCTGCCACAACATATTAAAAAGTGCTTTGAGTAACTGCTTCTTTTTTACATGCAGTATTTTGCATGCAACATACACAAACAACAACAAGCCCAGTGACCCATATCGAATACAGATGACACATCAAACAGGTCAAAAGCTGCAGGAGATAAACTAACAAAGTAAATATAATTCAGAAAAAGGTTTAGTCTGATTCACCCTGGAAGCTTTACCACATATGACCATAAAAGACGTGACTTAACACAGGAAGTGAATTTTGTTTACGCATACTTTTTTGGCAAAATCTAACCACTTCTTGTTGAGGAAGTAATGTAAACAGCATCCCATTATATTAATCTATATATCATACTCTGTGTTGTGTTTATCTTCATCATCTTGCATTTGTTTTTCTCTGTGGTTTGCATCCATGAATATTTCAATAGAAAGCCATATTTGTGTCCATAAGTCGGGGCTCTCTCCTACAGATTCCTGCTTGTCTAAATTTAGCCTCCTTTTAGAGCGTGGTATAAGCAAGGTGTTACACAATATACAGTAAAAACAGCTCAGTCTGGTGTCACTGGGCTGGCAGAATAAGCTCCCCCTGGACCCTCCAGTGTTTGGCTGTACAACACACATATCTATAAATGTACATGCACACACACTGCAGACCTGTTCGGTTATGCGTGCGAGTTATACCATTTGTCTCAATGGATTTTAAGTGCATAGCCATCAAAGAAATTTAGATATTTTTCAAAATTGCTGACATAAAATCAGAGATATGTACACGCATGCTCTATATGTTGTAACACTTTGCACCTGTGTTCCTTCACTCTTGCCAAATGTTTCTCAGAACTTGCACTTCGTGATTCTTTTCCTATGAGTAGTGATTACATGAACAGCCAGGACAGTCGGTGAATATTGTGACAACAGAAGTGTGTAGGTGTGACCACCCCCCTCAGGATTTTCAGACTTTGACAGGCGTGTCTACTCATGCACTCACAAAGATGACACTGCTTGAAGTAGGAGACCCAATCTGATGCTCTGATTGTAATTGGGGTGCCAACAATGGGCGTTTTAGCGAAGCTTGAGATGTTGGGCTTTGTGATACCTTCGCTTTCCTTAACCACATGGCTGCACAGAATCAGTTCCCGGACACTGGACACCCGACTGTGGTGAAACAGGAGCTGTATGTGCTGCTCAGCTGTTTTGTTTTGGAGAGGAAAGGAGAAAGCAGAGCCCTCAGGGCGAGCTACTCTGTGACAGCAATTAAACTCCCAACAGGCGAAAATGGGAACCTGACAGTGCAGAGGGACGCCAATGATAGCAGAGGAGGCCACCTGAGTTTTGCAGCAAGAGAATTACAGAGGCCTCATGTCGCCTGGAGAGCCCCTTTAATTATTATACCTGTACTAAAGCAGTAATAGGTTGTAGAAAGCCATACTTAAATAAGTAGTGCAGTGTCTTTCTGTATGATGCCTATTCATTCATATACATGCTTATTTGATCAGATTTTTTAAACATCTCAACGGTATTCTTATTGAATGTTGGGAAACGCACAGGGGAAGCCAAAAATCCTGTAGCATTTGTAAAATAATTTCATCACAACTGGCTCGCTTGGTTGTAGCTCAGCAATAATCCAATCAAACTGCAACGCCTTTAAGGTTTTAAAGCTGCCGTGATCAATATTTTTGTATTAACAATCGATTAAATGACCAAGTGTAATGTGAAATGGGTTGTTTATAGTGACAAATCCACAGGGAATTATCACCTAACCGCAGTTCAGGTCACTTCACAGATTTGTTGGGACTCTAAGCTCATTGTTTTGGTTTTATTGCATCCAGTTTTACTGTTGTGGTTTAGTCTCACTGCATTATTCTGTCCTTTTTTTAACAGTTGCAGTGGCTACCAGCTGTTTTTATTGGCAAAAGGTCTAAAAAAGGATTGTACACTACATTATTAGCTCCAAACTTGAGGAATATTTAGCTAAGGAGGTGGAGGAGACCAAAAATGGAGCAAAAACTGAGTGAAAAATCGTTTTGCTGCATCACATGGCCAGATAAATGACTCGATATGAAAGTTAACGTTGTTTTTGAATGTGCAAATAGACATGTTTATAATATCAGCTTCATAAGGTCACAATATGTCACGTTTATTGCAGCTTTATTATAACTCTTATGTTAATTTCTTTAAAATCGGGCCACTAGTTTGACTTCTGGCATAACAGCAGCCAAATATGTACTAAACCGTTATTAGTCAGTATCTAACAGAGGTGTTTATCGGAGTAAACTTGAGGTAATGCCGTAAGATTGTTTCAAGTGAAAGAGATGCACAGTTCTGATCAACACAATGGTTTTATAACCCAGCAGTTGTTGAAGGTGCTGCAGCAGATTGTAAATATTGTCATACTGGAAGTGACAGGAGGAGCTTATCAGTGCAGGAGGATGCTTCATCATGAAATCAGAAATGTAGGCGTTCAGAGTCTCCAGTTCCCTGATATTTACTGTTTGTAACTCCTCTAGTCGTAGCCGTATAGTGCAGCGACTGCATTACTGTCTGAGCTCTATCGATCCTGCCTCTGTGCCCGTGCACTCGAGCGTCCACGACTTTCCATCATCCTCTCCTCACGAGTGGACGTGGCCTTTGGAGCCGTCTTTATTTGACAGCTCCAGGCGTTCCTTCTTGGGGGGGAGGAGGAGGAGGAGGAGGAGGTGTTTATGTCCTCCAGAATATTCCTGCCTGCTGTCCCTGGTTGAGGCCATGCCAGAGGACTCGCGGTCATAGCTTGTGTTTTACTACCAGTGGTTGTTCTGATATCTCCTACTCAAGAAAGCCGCATATTTTAGTTGTCATTGTCAAACAGTTGATATATTCAATGACTCTTGCTATTTATAACTGATTATAAAGCACCTCCTGGACCAAAATGACACAGCTCAATCTCGTGTATCTTTGCATTCTTAAATTGATTTTTAGATAAGCGAGAGCTCAAATAACAGCTAATTAGTTTGGCATTTTTCCGTCGTGTTTTTCCTCATCCAGAGCAAACTTACTGTATGTACACCTCGTGTCCTTTTTTACACTGGAGGGGGGGCCCTGGGAAGTAGCGTGAGCTGCAAAACGGTAAAATGTCACTGGCAAACACTACAGTGCTCCCTCTGAGGTTTCATCCTGACCCTCTTTCCAAATATAAGTGGGTTTTCTGTGCTCAGAGTTTAGCTGTCAGCTGACCGTTGACCTATCTATCAGGGTGGTGTGAGTTATTCTGTTTTGCTTTTTTCTGCACGCCTCAATACAAATAGATGCCTATGGAGTAATGCTGTTTTATTAATGCTTGTTAAAAGTTATAGGAGAGCTTATAAAAAGTGGAGTGCTGTGTATAGAATGGATGTTTATCTCTTTAAAAGTCAAGGATTCACAGTTAGGGGTAGTTGTACGCTGGGTTTGTCTACAGTAACCAAGGAGCATGTAGAGAGATTGCAGAATACATTAATTAAATTTGATTTGATTCAGATTTGAATAAAATACACACTGTATATTCGCATATTAAGTAAGGCTGAATGATTAATGGAGTTCACATTTTGACTGTGGCGTTAATGTTTTTACATATTCATGCTGTCCTACTTGTGTGACAGCCACCATTCAGAAGTGACTATAAATGAACACCAACAAGAAACATAAATATAAATCCACAGAAAACATTCCTTGTGCAGAAAAAAGGTCTCCGCTCAGACTTACAGCAGCGTTAGAAAATTTGGTCCCAAAAAAAGCAGCGATTCAGCCGTTTCCAGTATTTCGGGTTTTAGATTACAGATGGAAGAAGATATAGTGCACGGCCTGTCAGCAACACCACAAATCTATATCGCCACTTAGAAAAAGCACCACAGGCAGCTATAAGACGAGTGTCCAGCCAAAAAGCTAAACGAAAGTAGGGATGCTCTGTCCAGTCGAGTCAACAAACTACAGTTTCAGTGTCATTTCCAACTGTTACTGTGTAAAAAGGGCTCATGAAGGCACCATGAGGGGAAATAATTCACATCTTTAAGTTCTCAACCTTGCATTAGAATACATAGCAGTTAATATTTAGATTCCATGTCATGTAGTCATGCTCCAAAATGCTTTAAATCTATTACACAGTCAATACTGAACTGAATAACATTGCAAATTAAATTGCAGTATCCATTATACAAAATCTGTCTGTATTAGTTCAACACTATATGATGCAACCAAGCAGATCAGGATAAACTGAGCTATAAGTAGAAATTCAAATTCAAACTGTCTCTAGTATGAAGCTTTAGTTGCGGATAATGATTTAATTGTCTTTTTCTGTTCATTTTGTGCCTCTGTTAGTTTTAGATTTACGGTATTAACGCCTTTAATCACCACATTTTTGCTGAAAATCCAACAAGTTGCCTCCTCCAAGTTACTGTTAAGTTACAATATATGCTGTGGAGTTTGGCTTTGCAGCTTATTTCATGATGGTGATGTGAATAGTTGCATATCAAAGTGCAGTTGAGTATTAGAAGTTTAGCAGCTTGAGATAAACAGCTGGTGCCATTAAACTGTAACAGAGGAAGGCGATGCAAATGCTGGAAACCGTTTGAAACCAGGATTGAAATGTGATGTTTCTCTTGGCTTCATCCAGCTTTTTTTTAATACACGTGAATGGAAACTCTTCTAACGATTCAGCTTCAAGTATTTAGAATCAGGTTATCACGGCGTCCGCTACTAAGTTTCCACAACTTGTCTTGAAACTTTCAGCTTTGATTTTTACGACGATGACAAAATGTTTCTTCTTGCTGACTCGTCCTTTAGCTCAAAGGCAGCACCGTGACACTGCTGCTCCCCTCTTATGAAAACCGCAGCTGTATTCACCTCAGAGGCACATGTGAAGAAGCAAATAGTTAATTAAACACAGTTTGTAATATGTGGATTCGATGCTCTACATTCCTAAATTCATTAGATCAAAACTAAACAAGGCCTGTGTGCTGCTTTTTCGAGGATGGATGAAACGGGAGCGCCGACGGAAAGATAAAAAATGGAACAAGCAGAGCAGAAATCTGCTTTTTGTCCTTGTTGCCCCGGAAGCTGCGTGGCTTTTGTTTTGTATACATCCCCACACTGTCGGCTTAGGACGCTTCGACACCAGTGATCTCCCTTTAAGCCTCGCTGGCTGCAGCTCAACACACTCACACACAGTCAGACGGCCGGTGAGGCCCGGAGGTTGCAGCGCTCTGAAATCTCTTAACGCACCCAGAACAAAAAAGAAGGAAGGGATGAATTTTTTATGACGCCATGCAGCTGAAATAGCCGGACGCTGCGTGGAACTTCTCGATAATGACTTCTGGCTGGTGACATTCACGTTGAAAAGGAGGTCAAATAGAATCTTAATGAGACATAAAATCAAGAAGGTCATCAGAATCTGCCAAAGAGAACTAATCGGTGATTAAAACCACAAAAACTCACATTCAGTTGCTTTTAAATGACCTCACTGGTATCTTATTCTTCAAAGAGCTCACTCATGCAGGTTACGAGGTTCAACTTTGCACATTTCTTCCAGTTTGCACGCAACTGAGAAGACGTCATTCCCTGCACCAGCACTGCTTCTACTGAGCGTGTTAACGTCCCTTCCTTTAACATATGCCATTTGCTTTACGCTATATAAGATTACACCTGCTCATATAGGATAAACACCTGTTGTGCGTTATTTCAAGATTTGTTTCATCTCTGGGAAATGTTTACCGAGCGTGCACGCACTTAATCCGCATCATCATGTTCGACATTCGTACCCCGTCGCCTCCGCCGTCCCCCTCCTGTCCTTAACCTATATCTGAGCAGGTGGTGGAGGTGAGCGATCGCTGCACGTGAGGAAGCATCCAGGTCCAGGAGCATGTGCCGTATTATCGGTTTTGGCCTCCACAAGAGCCTCAGAAGGCCTCCGAGAGCCACGGCCACAATCTCATTAGAGAAAACTATAGGAAGCTATAAAACAGCTCAGATAGGATTAAGTGACAGACTGACTCCGCTGGCAGATTACTAGATACGGTGATCAGATGGGTGACGGCGGAGGATGTCACCATCTGCTGCACAAGCTGCTTAACACACGTTTCTCTCTTTAATGCAGTTATATTTACATTCACTGCTGAATATTTCCTGCACTGATAAAGCAGAGGAGCCAATTTATTAATAACAAGTTCATCGCTTCTTTGCCTCGAACTCAATAGATGTTTTTGTCCAATTGTATTTCAAATTAAAAGCTGTAGGTTTGATAAAAATGCGCATTAAATCACACAAGACAGTAACTGATCCCGCTTCATTGTTTCCCCCTCACTGGCTGTTGATATTATTACGACCTCGGCCCCCGTCACAGGCCTCGATGTGTTAATGACGGTTGAATTGCTCCGCTCAAATGTGATAATGTTTGCAGCAGGTGCGCCTGTGTCTGTTTTGATTGCCATACAGATACCTCCAGAAAGCGCAGACACAGGCACATCTGATCCGCGTATATCGCTGTACATTGCAACTGTAGTGTAATTCAAACCCTCGCGGGCCACTCGGGGGAGCACCGACAGGATTTTTAGAGGCTCACGCGGGGTTTACATGCATTGTTCACCGGGGTTGTGTTGTGGTGGAAACACGGTGACGCTGGCGTTGATTAAGCTCGATTACCGGACTGGGAATAAATGGTATTTTCAAACACGACAGATGCTTGAAGCCTCACAGACTGAAGAAATGCCAGAAAAAGTAGAATAGTTGCACTGAGAATTCTAACAAACCTCCAAAATGTCATTCAGTTTAATGACACAAGGTTTGTGTGTGATGTTTTACGTTTCCGAGCATTAGGAATTAATAATTTCCCCACATTGTTCATCACTTCCATGTACTTATTTCACACAGACAACAAAATCAGATGTTTAACGGGAATGTGTGACGGCTGTGGTAGATTTAGTGTCCTGCAAGCAACACCACCAATCATTTGTCATCTTGTCCTTGATTCCTGAGTCCAAAGGGTTAAGGCTCATGTCAAACCCTCACTTTGTCTAGTCAAGGCCGCTGAAAATTAATTTAGCCTCTCGGGCGTATCTGAAGGCGCCACTGTGTGCTGAAAAAAGGTTCCTTTAAACCAAATTACAGTTAAAAAGGCTAAATGTGAGAACTCTCCCTGTCTGTGTCATCATGAGACGTTCAGAGTCACACATCCTCATTGTGAAGTGAAAGAAAAATGTCGACAGCGTTTAATAAAGTTGTTTTCTTCTGCAGGTTTTGCTGGTCAGCAGCAGTCGGCACCCGGACCAGTGGATCGTCCCCGGAGGAGGGATGGAGCCAGAAGAGGAGCCGTGTGGCGCCGCAGTGCGAGAAGTGTTCGAGGAGGTGAGGAAATCCGACTCTTTTTTTTTTAGTTTTAATATCATAGGAGCCAAGCATCGGCTCCAAAAGTGAGGTCATAATCATAAAATGAGCAGATGGTGAGACGAGGTAAAGGTTAAAGTCTGCATCTATGGTCGTGTCACACCAGCAGTTTGTTTTGTTGGACTATTGTTAGTCTTGACCTACATATAAGGACTTCCTGTTCAAGTAAAAATCTACTTTTTAAGATATGATAAGATGAGATATAGTGCAAAAAATATAGGGATATCAGTAGAAAAAGAAAAAGAAACAGGAAATACACACAAGTAGATATAGGACAGATTCTCTTATATGTAGAAATTTAGAGATATATTTAGATATAGATTTGGTATTGCACAGATTCTTCCATGAGTGTAAAAATACTGATATTGTGCAGATTCTTCTATATGTAGAAACAAATAAACTGTACAAAGTGATCATAATGCACAGGTTTAAATCGATCAATGTTGCACCGGAGTGATATAAGGCAGTTTTTTCAATGTGTGGTCTCCTGGAAGAGGCTCTTGTTGGTTTTCTGAAATGTCTTCATGTTCCAGCTGCTGTAAAAGTGCTCTATTCTTGCAAATACCTGTATTCAAACTGCAGGATTTTTCACATAACTCCCACATTTTTTAAGGTAGTGCACAGAAGGCTACGTGTGTCAAGGCTAGTAGTTTTATTTTAGACCGAGAAATGTGTCACTAAGGGGAGCGCTGCTTAGAAACACTTCATATTTAAAGTAAAGAGAAAGGAGGAGCATAATCCAGCCGTCCTTGCACTGCAGAAGACACTACACCTGTGATGTTTTGGATTTGGTTATTAAAAATCAACTCAAATACCTATTCATGGATGTACAAGCGCGACAATCACACAATTTCCAGTAAAAACAAAACCTCTAAAATAGCCAGACTTGGAGTTGCACGGTTGCATGCCAAGGGCAAGATGTTTGAAGGGCCGCAGTGTCAGTCGCTGGGTGACTGAGGAGTCCGATGGTATTTGAGAGGTCCCGCCGGTTGAGAACCTTGTGTTCTCGGTCACGTCAGCGGTCTAAACTTGGCCCTTTGCTGGATTCCTGCGCATTCATAGACCCGGCAGTCTGTCCTGCTGCGCACATCGGTGGGGCAGGGTGACACTTGTGAAGTATGCTGAGCAGGGAAAAGGACAGATGTCATATGTCTTGACAGTAATCTGAGTCCCGCGAACTACATCTGAATTAATCAAACAACTCTTACGAAAGGGGGGATAGTTACATTTCCGTAATAACACTCTTTCTGGTTTCATGCCAGGCGATGAAACACCACAAATGACCGGCTCTTATTATATAATGTCCTTAAGTCCTCTCTAACGACTTCATATCCCAATCTTTAACGCTGCATGGCTCCATATGGGATTATTACACCTATTCACAGAAACAATGGTTGTAGCCTGGCTGGAGGTTTCTATAAAAACTGAAGAAGCTGTGAAGCAACAGAGGACAGAAAAAACTCCAAAAATACCTCAGTCCAAGCACGGGGATTTATTCTGTAGATTTTTTTGTTTTGGGTAATTGCTTGTCAAAACAAAGCATAGGAGGTTAGAGTTGAGTTCAGTACACAGAGGCAGGTCTGCAGTTCCAAAACACACTGAAATGTAATACACAATTCCCATTGTTTTCCCACAGACCATAGCTGAGCTTGAATGCGGCTTTCCCATTGTTTTCGTCCTCTATTCAACTATGCGAGTGATTCTGTTGTGAGACCGCAGCTACACGAAATAAAGGAAAACATTTTCTTTCTTGTTTTGTTTCTCAGGCCGGTGTGAAGGGCAAGCTGGGACGTCTGCTCGGTGTGTTCGAGGTGAGTTTATTCAAATATGTACTTAAACTTCCCAAACAGTCTCTGAGTGTTTTTGGCTCCCGTCACGTTTTTCTCACTATGGACTCTTTATTCACTGTAATATAAAGTCCTGCACCTCGATGGAAACAGTACTACTTATTTAACACAAATTAAAACCACTTTTCCAAGTGTCTACAGGTGTTAGCAATACTGGAAAAAACATGCTGGCTCTACATACAATAGATATTTTACCACTTAATTTGTTTCCACACTTGACTCCTGTGTAAACACGGCCTAGTTCAGCTTAGATCATCTGACAGTCTCTGAATTTTGGTCACATGACTGTCTGTTGCAGCTGAGTCACTAGTGGCTTCCCAGTTGCACTGAGGAGTGTCAAATTTTTTGTTTTTTACAGAATCTGGGTACCTCAACTTATTTATTTTTGGCGAATTTTTAAATGATATGTAGAATTAAGTGATTTTGATGAAATGTCCCAATTTTGGGGTTAGAGTTACCGGTTACGTATACCGATGTAACGGAAGATGATTGGTTCAAAGTTGTCTGTTTCTTTCTTTACAGTTTCTGGCTCTAAAAAAAGGTGTAATATTCTCGATTAAAAAAACAAAAGCCACCAGTGTTTTTGTTTTTTTGCAATCATAGGTTAAAATATACATATTAGCATATAAAGCTTGAACCTTTTCAAATAAAAAATCCCTGAATGTGTCAGAAAACAGTAAACTTGATTGTATTTTTTATTTAATAGTCTGCTGCATTGACTTGTGTTTATGGCTAAATATTCTTTTCCTTTTGATCCTTAAAGCAAAACCAGGATCGGAAGCACCGGACGTACGTGTATGTGTTGACCGTCACAGAAACACTGGAGGCCTGGGAAGACTCCGTCAACATAGGTACGGTTTCCCTTCACCTTCTCCTGGATGTCTGCAGTCACTGATATGTGTGTTGCTGCCGAGGGCGGCTTCACCTCATACAATATGCTGTTTCTTTTTATTTATGAGAAGGCCGGTATACTGCATTGACACTATATGGGCATCGGGGTATGCAGTGACAACAGACGCCTATAAATCTGGGCCACGGATCTCCGCTGCAGTGGTACCTCGGCTGCAGTATATTACAGCTGTCAGTATCCAGCCGGGCTTTGTTGTGCGCTCAGTGGACATCTTCCACCTGCTACACACACGTCCTCTATATTTTTGTGTATTCATGCACATTTATAGGCATATATGTGGTGTTTTCACCTATAGAAACATGCATTTACTTGTGAGTTTGGTCCTCAAGGTAGAGTGTCCACCTTTACCCTATTTTGGTTTGTGTTGTTTACCAGACAAACCATTTAGATGTAGATATAATTTAGATATACACTGCCTCTTGTGGTGACTTGCAGCAAAAATATTTCAGCCCTGTTTTACATTATATATGAGAATTTCAGTTATTATGAAAAGAAACATGCAGCTGCTGTTAATGCTTACGATTTGAGTTTTGTTACTCGTAAAAATGGCTTTGATGTTTTGATTTCAGGCTGTTTAAACAAGTAAATTCTGTATAATAACATGAAATAAATCTGATTCTTATGCATGTTTTATGTGTGATGAAGATCAGACCTGAAGCCTCCTTAGACTCACTCGTGTCCTCTGTCTCCCTCTGCAGGCCGCAAGCGGGAGTGGTTCACGGTGGACGAGGCCATCAAAGTCCTGCAGAGCCACAAACCAGTCCATGCCGAGTACCTGCGGAGGCTCCAGCTCAGCTGCTCCCCCACCAATGGAAACTCCATCCTCCCGAGCCCGCCGCCCAACGACAACTACCCCCACTACAGCGCGACGCCCACCGCGCAGTCGACGGGCAGCGTGCTGGGCTCCTCCTGCAGATAGGACTGCATCTCAGCCTCCTGTCCTCTGACAGATCACTGAAAGTCTGTACAGTCTCTTGCATGAATCTAAAGACTCTTCAGAGCTGCGGCTCTCTTGTATGTATAATTTCTAATCTTAGCTGCAGGACAGACCAAAGCCATTGCCAGGACTGTGTTAAAGACTGAGCAGGAGACGCTCACATCTCGGACAGACACTTTTTCTTTTGCTGGCAAACAGCGGCCTGGTGAGCTGAAGTTTGGGAAGAGGAAGCTGCAGCCTCTGCTGGCGTGAAGGAATGCCTTACAGAAACTTTGTATGAATGTTGTATTTGGGTTGTTTTATTTCACTAATGATCATTTCTACTTTCTTTTAGCAGAATGAATATGCTGTCTAGTCAATAAAACGGTTATTGACCCCAAAGCACATCAATGTGGGGAATGTTTCCAGACTACAGTCATCAAACCAAGATGATAACAGCAAGTGTATTATACTACATGGATATTAATTTAAAAAAGACACCCAAGCATTAATATGTTTAAAAAAATCTACTCTGTTGCATTTCAAGTACGATTTTCTTTACTTCATATAATCCTTTATTATTTAAATTGTTCTAAAGCTTAAATTGATTGAACTAAATTGGTAAATCTGTCTCCCAGTATTGCTTTTCAAATTAAAAGTAACTAAAGTGAAGCTTTAGCAGTAAATATAACGATTAATATTAAAAGTAAAACGAAAGTTGCTGCATTAAAAGTTGATAAAAGTGAGTTTCTACCTCAGTAAACTGAAAACTGGATCATTCTGTGACGCAGCTCGACACCTGCAAAGTTACGAGTCGGTTAACCTTGACTCATCCAACACGTTTGTCCTTTTAAAGCCACATACCTTTTTTATCTATGCTTTGCGTTTCCCAGTGAAAGTATTTAAAGGTGCAAAGTTCGTCTTTGCGTTCGGTGTTACTGTACGCTGCCGGCCTCACCTGAGTTTTTCCACTTCCATTAATTTAAAAAGTGGATTTGTGTAATTTACACTGAATGAAAATGATGGTGATTGTCTGCTCTTTCTTTAAGCCGCAGCAGTTTTATCATGTCTCATGGTGCTGCAAGGAAATCTGGTAAAACTGTCCACTAACGGCGTGATTTTCATGCACAGTATGATTGTTTAGTAACTAAAACTGCCTGCGTCCAGGGCTGCAACTAATGCTACAAACTTATCAGCAAATTACTGTAGTCTTTGATTAACTTATTAATGTGCTCGATTATTGCTCAACTTGCATCCCACAGAGAAGAGTTTGATTCACAAAAATAAAGTGCAGTTTAATATTTAATATTTCTTGTTGCAAAACGGACCCCAAATATTTAAAATCCATTTTTAAAAAAGAGAACAGATATTCCGAGTAAAGCGGCTCACATTAGCTGCTCAATATCACGTTTCAGATGTATATTTTTCTGCTTCTTCCTCACTGAAAACAGAAAAAAACTCCCTCCTGCTTCGACAGCTGAATGACGACTAGCAACCACACAGAGATTTGTAAATAGCTTTGAGGAGAACCCGTTGAAAATGTGTTTTTAACTCTGAGTGAACCTGTAAATTTTTCTCTTTAATATTTTATATATTTTTTAACGATGTACAAAACGGCGAGGAAAAACAAAAAAGACGCGTAGAAAAAAACCTCCACTGAGTAATGTACAGTACAGGATGTTTGTATCACTTCTGACAATGTGCCACAGGTTTAGGATGACGGGAGGAATGATACCAAACACCACGGGTGGAAGCTGAATCCACGCTGTTGTCCAGAACGGATGGAGAGTTATATTTCAGAGCGAGGCGTCCTGGGAAATGTAGTCTTATTAAAATGACTGACAGCACAGAATGAGCTAGGATAGTGCATGGTAACCTGAAACCTTACACTGATAGAGGAATGGGTAAACTTGTGTTTGTATGAGCCGACCAGCCACACAAGCACCGAGAGACACGAATGAGCAAACTTGTGTTGTTTTTTTTAATACAGATTTTGGAAAATTTTGGATCAGAGGAATGTTTTGGAGATATGGAAATTAAAAAATGTAGTTTTAATTTCTTACACACTGGCGGAAATGTTGATTCTAGCAATTTTGTAAGGGTTAAAGGAGAAAAAAAGTCTCATTTCATGCTTCAAAACTTTGGTTTCCCTTTAACTCCTCTATTGACGCTGCTCTCTTATGAAACCTTATCAGAAGTATCATCAACTCTGAAACACCAGTTCAGCTATCATAAACTTTGGGCCTTGTTTGACAGATGTGTGTGTGTGTGCGTGTGCGTGTGTATGTGTGAGTTACACGTTGATAAAATATGTGCCAAATTAAAACATTTGTTTGTGTTCAAATGGAGAAAAATCTTGAAATTTTACAGATCTGTGACTTTGTGAGAAAAAAACAATCTTAAACATCGTTTGATCAAAGTCTGTGTATTTCTGAATATAATCATTTATAATGTGAAAAAAGTGTGTTTTTAGACATCGACTGCATCCTCCATTGTTCAAATCATGACTAAGTTTTTATTCTTTGCCCCACACTGACTTGAAATCCACGTGTCATGTAGTAGGGCATATAAAACTAACTCAGACGACACAACTCGAACATAAATTGAACTTAATCTGGCTGTTTTTGCGGCTCGGTTCCCCCCTCCCCCGAAACACCTTCTTCCTCCACTTGCTGAAATGCTGTTCAATGCTCGGGTCTTTGTTGATCTGCTTCTCTTCTGATTTGTCACCGTTTGTCATGATCTGATGCACAGCAAATGTGAAAGTGATTTAAAGAATTGGACTGGAAAGATTGTTTTTGGAGAAAAGATTGAATTAAAGGGGAAAAATCTGACGATAACTGGTGTTGAATATTCATTTATGTTCACTGACTGGGAGGCAGAATGGAAAAAAAAGATGAGAATGAGTCATCATGTTGTTGTGTATTAATAGATCTGGAGTGATGACCAGATCAACCTGCTATAAGGGCCTGAGGGGAAAAAGAAAGTGCTAATTCCACCTTCAGCCCACTATTCTCAGCAGGGATTAGCATCTGTAACGCGGCACATTTATTAGCTGACATTTTGGGGTTAGACAGTTTGAACAGTATCAGATCACGGAGGCCGTAAAACTTTATCTTTGGGATGAGATTGAAGGCCAGGCTGCAGAATACAACCCCTTTCTGAAGATTCTGTGAAATATCGGTTATTTAAAAACCAAGTCCAAAGAGGCAGCTTTTTTCTGAGAAGCACTTACCTTAACAATAAGAAAAGAAGTCGGCCTTTGTGCACATTAGTCAACATGCTGTCAGAGCTAAATGGAGACCTTTATCGTGAATGTTTGCTCGTCACTGCTGATAAAAGTTTTTTTAAAAGTCTAATTACTGGTGTGTAAGACTGACAGTAGCTACTTTCCCTGGAATGACTCACTTGGTAGGATCTACCTTGTATCTGGCAGCGGTTTCGTCTCACAGCTGAAGCCAAAGAGGGCGGCGCCGTGGATCAGTGTGGGAAATTGATCACAAGGACGCCCACAGCTGACGTCTAAAGTAGTCTGTTAGTCAGTTATCACAGAAAGCCTGATCCAAGAAGGAGATATGTTTCAAGAAATTATGTGTCTCGCCAACCAAAGTTGTTGTTTTCTAACTATTGTAAATTAAATGTAAATGCCTTAACCCTCAGAACCCCAACTAGTTTCTGAGTGTTTATTTGCTCCTGTTACTGTGGGCTCATTTCGCTGCAATGTAAAGTCCTGCATCTCTATATAAACAGTACAACCATGGCTAGAAGGAAAAGGAAGTTATCAACATGCCCAACGTTTTTCCAAGTGCACACAAGTGTTACCCATAATGGAAAAATTTTAAAAATTAGTTTCCACACTTGTCCACGCTTGTTTCCATACTTATTGGACAGATGTGGATATCAGTCTTCTTGTGTAAACTAACACTCCCACATTTTGATTCCTTCAACAACATTGGTATGTTGGGTAACTTAGTCCATCATTTATCAACTATTTTTAAACAAACTTAGACTGAACTGCCCAGATAGAAAAATCTGACGGAACACTGAATCTAT
Source organism: Chromis chromis (assembly GCA_900302755.1). NCBI lineage: Eukaryota > Metazoa > Chordata > Actinopteri > Pomacentridae > Chromis > Chromis chromis. The sequence goes on along the minus strand of OMNN01031012.1, from coordinate 128 downwards.
GTTCAGGGAACCTTCAAGAACGTTCTGAAAGTTACTATTTAGGAAGCTTCAGGGAACTGAGTTACTATTCACTGAACCTTCAGAGAACATCCAGGGAACTTTAACTGGACATTCCCTGAAGGTAACTG
>OMNN01031010.1:0-20155 GCA_900302755.1 Chromis chromis | reverse complement strand
GATACGCTGGCGCCAAATATCGATACTTTAATTAATATAATAAGGCGCTCTAAACCCTGCCAGATTCCCCTGCCAGCTGCCATTTCCCCAGCGTCACTACTTAATGACTCCACACGGTGGCGTTTATCACATGAATGAGGGAGACTTGAGCAGAAATTACTTGGCCCAAGAAGAGTTTGTACAGGTATAATGGAGGACAGCAACGCTACCGTAAGAGACGCCCCATCCAAGTCCAAAGTGTGGACCCATTTGGGCTTTGGCAACATTGAGGGAACAAGCAAGCTGGACAAAGACTATGCCCTATGCAAGAACTGCCTCGCAAAAGTAAAATACACAGGCAACACCACCAACACTGTATTTTTCAGTTATAGATATTGTAGCGATCGCAGAGCCGGTTGCTAGTACGGGACTGTTGTGCTGCAATGCATTATGGGAGTTCGGGGTTTTATTAATGTTTTTGCTACCATGAGTGAGAAGGGTAGCGGGGTTGATGGTTACCTGCCACTGTTTATGTAATGGCAAGCTACTGTGGGTGCAAATAAAAGCACCTGCAAGGGGGCATAGAAGACAAAGGCTTTGGCTCAAGCGTCTTCTTTCCACGCTGCTCATTACATTATGTACAATTATGCAATTGTCATGCAATATATCGATTATCGATGTATCGCGATAGTATTGATATTGTATCGTATCGTGAAGTACCCTGTGATTCCCACCCTTAATACTTACTGATTCCAGGTTAATTTGTAAAAATTATATTTAAAGAAATTTAACTTTTGTTTTTCCTTTTTTATGATTTATTGCATTACCATTTTATGATACTGCAGAAAAACATTTTCGAGTTCTCTCTACTTCTACCCATGGTTGTGCTGTTTCCGTAGAGGCGCAGGACTTTACGATATATATTACAGTGAAAAATGAGTCCACAATCGGCAAGAATGAGACAGGAGCAGAACATTTACAGGGTTCAGAGGGTTAAGATGTGTCTTTTCATGTTCTTACTGTTAATGACATCAGGGATCCTTGCTGATGGCTTTCAAGGAAAATAAACTCTGAACATGCCACTTCCCGCTCTGTGGCATGTTCAGTAGAAGTAATTGGTACACCAGAACAGGACATCCTGTCTATGCTCTCTATGGGAGCATTAGCATTAGCTAGAACCTGCCACAGTAATAAGCTTATACTCTGTCCATGTAAGGTTTGAATGGTTCACCAGCAGAAAGTCTGGGGATGTGATAATCACTGAACCTTTAAGAAATTCAATCTTTGAGTGTAATGCCAAGAGCTAAATGACTAAAAGCACATGTCCTGTCTAGAGCAAATGTTGCTGTATGTCTGACCACGTTGTGTGAATTATCCTCCGTTATATTCTAATGTAATGGTGTTTTACTGAATATTTTTTCAGTTCTGCCAGCCAGGAGGTTGGAGGCTGTCCCGGGAAAGGAAAGCACCCACCTTCTTCACCGTTGTGCTGACAGATATCGATTCAGACCGGCACTACTGTTCCTGCCTCACTTTCTATGAGGCGGAGGTCAATCTCCAGGTGAGACTGCAACACTTACGTTCACACACTCAGCCCTTTACTGTATTTGTATGAGTAGTTCTTTTATCACCAGCACAAACATACAAATATCATGTAACATCTACAGAGAAAGAACAGAACCCACTCAGCTTCAGGCAACAGTGCTCACCGCTGCCCGTGCATGTTGGCATCAACAATCTTAATGTATTTAATATCAGTACGCACAAAAATTTGACTTTGTCCCTCCATTTGACAGCTGTGCATCTCATTACTGTGCCCAGCTGGCTTGTCCTCCATCCTTGTAGCGTTGTCCTGATGAGCATGAGGTCATCTTCATCCTCATGACCCTTAGAAACCCTCAGGGAAATCATGGTTAGGCAATATAACGGTGCTTGTTTTCTGTTTTCCATTATAGGCTTATTGTTTTGTTGCTTTTTTTTTTACAGTCTTTGACACTTTTTTAACTTTTAGGAATGCTTGTTGTGATGTTTTCCAGGATTTCAGGTGTTAAAGAAAACAAAAGCCTGCTTGGATCCAGCCTAATAAATTGTGTGTTGGCTGGGGGATTCTCTTAAAACGGAGAGGATGGACCAGTGTTTTCCCTCCGGCCATTTTCATTTGATTTACTCATGCATACAAGGTTGCGTTTGATGCCTGATTCGTGGTCACGGCACAAACGTTCAAAACCCCCATAAATTATTGATTACAACAGATTTGTTTGGACAGGCACATTCTTATACTTACAAATGATTTTGTTAATGTCTCTCCCTGCCAAAAGCCCACAGAATACCAAGCTAATTGTTTCACTGTGTTGGCCTTTGTTGGAGGCCTTGAATGACTCCTGTCGCTCTGCCCACTGTGACTTCACATCCTTTCGCGTGTGGAAGGCAGTCGTCAATCATATTCCAGTTAACTCGGCAAGGCATTTTCAAGTTTAATTCGAAATGCAGTCATCTCCAGGAAGAGTATCCGCTTTAAAATAGTGTCCGAGTCACTTTGGTGGAATGTTTATTATCAGGTCTGCAGCAGTGCAACTGTGTTGTGTGAATCAAACTGTAATTACACAAACATTCCTCTGCTTGCATAACTGGGCACATTTTTCCTCCTTGGTTGTAAAGCTTCCGAAAAGCATTAAGGGCAAATTGCCACGTTAAAGAAAAAAAGTAACCACAATTAGCCCAGTTGTTAGCTGTTGTCAAGTATCTTTGAAAGAGCCTATCAATAGACTTAATTCTTATTGCTTGGCACTGACTGGTGAAGTCCCTAAGCTGTATAAGACATGTTAGGGACCAGGGGATCACTTTCATTTAGCATTGCAGCTTAATATTCTACTCTCTAATCAGTTTTCGGTCACACTCCCGCATAAGCTAAGTGGGGGGAATATGAGTTGTCATTAGCAACAACAGTACTTGACTTTCACCCACACTCCACATTTAATGTTAATATTGGGTTTATCTATAAAACAAGTGGCAAAAATACACCCTTTATTGTAGAAACTGTAAAGACAGGAAGAATCGTCAGACTTCCAGTTTTCCTGTAACCAGGGAACTCATTTGTGACATAACATTTAGTCTGAAAAATGTTCTAAGTCTAAGCTTAAAATGGAGTTTCATTGAAATCAAATCGATGTATTCCACTTGTTTCATTTGAAAATTAGATTATGAGCACTAACCAGAATCTGTAAAAACCGAACTATTTTGCCTTCAGCTGCGACCAAGAGTCATGTGACAAAAATGCTGGAACTTTTTGCCTGACCTGGGATGAACTGCAGGCTGTGTTCAGATAGAGCAGATAGGAGACAAGGATGGGAACAAACAAAAAATGTTTGTAATAAAATATTTGTAGTATGTAGAGTCCATTTTTTCCCAGTATTGGTAACACAGATAATAGGTTTTTATTTTTATAATTTATTTTTTCCCCCTATTTTTGTAAATTGATTAGTCAAAGAAGTTCAGCTTTAGTTTTTTTTTCCTTTTTATGATTTATGGCATTATAACTGTGTCATACTGAACAGAAGACTTTTTAAAAAAAATTTTTACTTTTGGCCTTTTATGCCTTTATTGGATAGGACAGTGGATAGAGTCGGAAAAGGGAGAAAGTGGGGAAGGACATGTGGTAAATGCCCAAGGTCGGAATCGAACCTGGGACTGCCACTACTACTCTGCACTTGGGTCATGCGACATAACCATTAGGTATCGGGGCACCCCCATGAACAGAAGACATTTTTGAGTTCACTCAACTTTTAGCCATGGTTATGCTGTTACCATCAAGGTGCAGGACTTTATACTGCAGTGAAAAATGAGCCCACAGAGAGTAAAAATGTTTCAGGAGCAAAAAACACCCAGAAGCTGCTTAGGGGTCAGAGGGTCAAAACAGACATTAAGTACAATTGTTGACTCTTTTAAATCACAACTTGTGCAGTATATCTACCAGACATGATAGAAGGGAACTTCTATATATATGTATAGCTAATCAGAAACCTAGCGCACCTCAGATTTTGAACTTTGCTCTCATAATCTCTGTTTCCCCCTTCAAAGTCTGACTGCCTGTATATGGTTATAGTTATAAAAGTTAAACAGATTTATATTAAAAAAAAAACTATACATAAACTAATCTCTCAGTTCAACATGTAACAGCACAAGCAGAAAGTGGTACAAAGTAGAGTGAGTACAACCTGTTTCACTTCCAAAGTTTCATTTATTGTCTTTATTGTCTGTAATTCCCCAGAAGATACCTGGCTATACTTCCCATTTTTGAAAAGGGGATGTATACTGGTTTATAAAGTGAGAAGCTGTTTATAAAGAAGAGTCAATATTAAAGCTGTCCGTAGGATAAGTATTTAAAAACAGGAACGCATCTGTAGAGATAGTTTAAATGATACTCGTTTCTAAAAAATGTTACAGTAATAAAGATGTTTATGTGTGCCAAAAAGACACTTGACCGAGACACGTGAATACTTTGTGTAGATTACATACCTGACTTATAAACTTTTGAATCTGGCAGACTCTCCATCCCCACTATCACTTTGCCTTTTTTGTCAGGCTCACCTTAATCATTAGATCAGGCTATATTCGGCCCAGACATCATGTTCTTGCAAACAAACACACATTCCAGGATTCACTTTGTAGCACTGAAGATCTTCTTGAAACGTGAGGGGGTTTTAACAGTCTTTACTTTCTAAACTGACATCCTTATCTGCTCAGTCGGAATCCAGGGAGCGTCCAGACAGGCAGTGCAGGAATGTATTTTGTTTAATAATTGAACCAAATCCTAAGAATAATGAAGAAATGTGACCCCCATCTGAATGGGATATTTTGATCCCACACTCCTTGGTCCTGAGATACTTAAGCACTTGCGGCATGTTTTCGCTGCCTGGAGAAATAAACCAGATTGTGATAAGGGCTTTAGTTAGGAATGAGCGCCGAGAGGCTGGTGTATCACTGTTGTAACAGAGCCACAAAAGTGACAATTAGAAACAGACTGAAACTGTAAATTATGTAGTTGTTAGCATCTTTGGTAATACTAATGTTTTTGATGTTTGCTAACACATATGCTGTGTTATGATTTGACTCTGGGAGGGATTAAGTATTAACCTCATAAACTCAATTGGCTCGTGGTATGCAGATCCTCTCATGTGATATTTGGTTCTGTGTGATCTTTTAACATCGTCGTAATTTTAGAAAATTTGTTGCGTTCATTCAATGGGTCCAGTGGGATAAGCTGAATTGCAACAGATTAGGAGAGGCGATAATTGATAGACCAAACTTTCATAAATGTGTCTCCTTTTTTCCTCTCTGAAGACAAAGATTCCTAAGAATATAAGGGGACTGTCTGATGCAAGAGTTTTATCCTGTCGATTTTTTATTTTATTTTTTTTTGTCAGAGGAATGCAATTAATTTCCCCCCCATGGCTCGTTACAAGCCCATTTTACGACACACACCTCAAGTGAAAATAGGAAATAGAAGCCAAAAAGAGAACTCACAAAAACTCTTTCATTTCTACTGCAATATTAGTTTTAAATATAGACTGTCACTTCTTTTTGATGCAGCTTTGTGCATCTGTTCTTATTTATTCATGGAATTGCTTGTGTTTTGATGTAATTTTTATGTGAATCTTTTATTGGTATATGTTGTTTGTGAGCCCCAAACTTAAGACAATTATATATCATGTGATACACAATAAAAATTTTGCTTCTTGAGACGTTGGGTGTTGATCCATAAACTTGCACATTGTATGTTGGTTCATCAAACTAAATTCCTGCACGTTTTACCACTGAACACTCCTTATGTTGGGACATGTTGGTGAGGTATTTTTTCCCCTGAGAATGTGCAAATATCACTTGTGATGTGATGTATACACATGCCAGATACGTGCTAGACAGGGTGATGGGTTTGAGGTATACAATGTATTCTCAAGCTAAACCAGGAGCTCACTGCTGCTCAGTGGTGCTGGCATGCTCTGCAGTAGAGTTCAGGGTCTGTGGTCCATGGCACTGTGTTGAACTCTTTGACTCAAATAGCTTCTTTTTTTTAATGTTTCAGGGATCAAAGAGTATTGAGGCTGATGGAGATGAAGATGAGGAGGCGGAGGAGGATGGCCTGATCCAGCCAGCTCAAGTGTTTGCACCAAAAAGTCTCATCCTCGTGTCCAGGCTGGATTATCCCGAAATATTCCGGGTAATAAGACACCATATGATTTAATCTTGATTAAAAGATATTTTTCTATCTATTCAGAAGGAATTCTCTGAATTTTTGACAAATCTTGCTTTTATCTTGCAGTCCTGAAATGATGCTAATCTACCTTGTACTGACTGCAAAAAAGATTAAGTTTGATCAAGTGTAAGCGTTCACTTTAGTAAAGTAAATGAGACATAGAAGCATAAGAGCCTTTGATCTTTTCGTTGGACTTTCATTACAGTCATAGTTTTGACAGACTTACAGTCAGTCATGCAATCCAAAGTAATAGCATGTCTGCTGTTATAACTGGTACTCACAAACCTTGCCTGAATCAGTCAAAATAAACATTTCTGTCATATGGCCCAGGTAAATGCAGACAGTGATGACACTTGTGTATAGAAGAGCTTTCCTCTTTGTCCATGTATAATGTCTCAGTTGTATTTTGCATGTTGTCCTCGCAGGGCTGCTTGGGTCTGGTCTACACAGTTTACATCGATAGCCTGAGTTTCCCTTTAGAAGGTCTGGTGGCCAACCTCTTTGCATTCCTGGTTCCTGTTGCTGGTGGATCCCAGGTGAGTCTGACCTGAGACACAACTCAGAATCTGATTTTGTTTTAAATTATGGCTAGTGTGCTGTAAGAAGGAAGAATTTGGCCTGTCCTCTATTCCCCGGCAAGACGCCATTGTAAATCTCAAGTCCTCCTGTCTGCCAGACACAAGCAGACACATTTGTCAAAATACTACCAGGTTCAACATACAGGTATGTCAGGAATTGTATGAATGGAGACCCTGCATTTTCTTAGTGTTGAAGAATTTCTTTTATTTTGCACATCTTCAAGGCCTCCACCAAACACTTCTCATTTACCAGTACTTTATAATCTGAATCACAATCAAAGGATTTTAAATATTCACAGCAGAACTGTTCATACGAATCACACTCAATGCACATTTCAGCAGCAGATACACAGAATGGAAATATGTTTTTATATTTTTTTATGCAAGGATCTTTTTAAGGGATTTTGTGATATTTTGTGAACATGCAATTGAGGTTTTCTTTCTTCGACGACAAGCCAACATATTCAGATGGTTAATTCAGTTCTGCAGCTGCAGGTTTTGTATAGAACTGAACAGCATTCATCTTCTCTATTTGATACAGCCACAATGCACTGGGCTATTAATCTTAATGAAGGCCTGCCAGTTGCAGCACTGCCTGACTTTGTGGATGTGATGTTTGTAGAAATTTTCCGTGACTGTTTTCTGACCTTTACTGCTTTTGTTCTTTATTACAGAAGCTGTTTAGCCTGGGAGCAGGAGACCGGCAGCTCATCCAGACACCTCTGAACGACACATTGCCTGTCACGTGCAAAAGTGTTGCTCTGCTCTTCCAGCAACTGGGTGGGTCCACGCACTTTGTTCACTACTAACCACTAATCACGAGTCAGAACATGACTTGTCATTTACTGTATCTCTACTTCGTTATATCACAAGACTAGATGACTAAATGTCTCGTCACTTGTTATTGAACATGAATCCTGCTGTAGAATTTATTTAATTAACAATTTTCTTCTGCAGGTTGGTTTTAAAACATTTTTCGAATTGTTCGGTTGAGTTTTGTAATCAGTCTGGCAGCAAACACTCAAAAGAACATTTGTCCTAAAATTATAATCTTGTTGGTTTAATAAAGCAGCTTAATTTGCGTGACATATTTTATATTGATTCTTATCAGATTTGTAAAGGCTTGGTTCTACTTTGTTAATCACATGGTAAACTGCAGCACTAGAGGACTTTTACAGTCAGGAGACTTGTGCAGTGAGCCATTAAGAGCTTAGATTAATTCTAAACATCCCCAAGGCAAGATTATGTGGTTTTCATTCTGTTCTATCGAAGTTTCTGTAGTTTTGTCTGGGCTAGAATGAGCACATGATGAAGATTTGATGCAGTTTGCTGGCTGCAAGTTGCAGTGTTTGCACAATATGTTAGTGGTTTGAACTTCAACGATGTGCACAACAGGCAATACGTGTGTAAAGATACAACATTCCTGATTCACCGTGACTCTTCCATGTAGTTCAACTGTGCTTGGAAAGAGTAACTATCACTTTCCTCAGCTGTTGAAATTGACGGTTTGGCATAAGTCCTGAACAGAGCTATTTGAGGTCACTCCTAAAGAATAAGGTTTATTTTACATCTTGCAGCCTGCATCTGTGAGCTGAGAGTGAAATTAAATATAATTCACCTGAAATTTGATTTGTAATGGAAAGTTGGCCCTCATTCAGCCTCATTTGATTAGAAGAATGTGCTTCAAATCAGCGTTTCCTGAGTGTATTAACACCGTCCTCTTTTTGTTTGGACAGAATGAATAACATGCACATGGGGGGTATTTACACGATACATGTGATCAGGGTCATGTCGAAGTTATGCATTTTTAGTCAACCATGGTCTGTCAATCTTTATAAACCTGCTTTCATTCATTAACACAGCACATTATTCAGTGCTGTTTGTCCATGAAGCAGCTTCGGGGCTACAGTGTATGTGTGTTGAAAAGATGCTCAGTTTGTGTTGTTGTTAATGTCTGACATTTATCTTGTGTAGTTGATGTTAGAGTTGTGTAAGAAATGTAAAATGTTGCTCTAAAGCCTGGTTTGACACTGTGTGGTTCCACACTGTAAAAATGTATTTCTGATACTGACTCTTCAAATTAACTGGTGTTTGTGCTTTTGGCTGTTGCTGGGCATCATTAAAGAAATGGTTCAACATTTCAGGAACTGCTGTTATTCACTTTCTTGCTACATGTTAGATTAAGAAATGAACACAAAATGGACACCTAAGTTACAAAAGTGCTGGTAGGCAGATTTCTTTTAGCCTCTGAATAGATTCAAGTTTGCTGTTTCCAACTTTTATCAGGCAAATATCTTATACAGACGTTGGTATCATTCTTTTTCTACTCTTGGCAAGAAAGTGATGCGTAATTGCATTTTGTCCATCTGATTATACTTAATAGGTACTGCCGAGGGTTAATTTAGGACGACTGACTTTTAATGGCTTAGTATATCTAATCACCCCACATTGAAAAAGATGTGCAGTTGTATGGCTATTGTCAGTCCTGTTGATTAATTATAGCAGACTGTTGTATTGCTTTTTTGATCGTGAAGCATTTATAAATGTCTGCATGAATCTCCTATAGTCGGATAAAACGAAAGTGTCTGACAGAACTTAACTGAGTTAATCATTCCTCCATTAAAAGCTTACTTCTGTACATGCTGACAGGAAGACAAATCTCATAAGTCAGCTGATGACTTACATGTAAGCACAGAGAACAAGTGTTTCGTTCCACGTATTAGGTCATCCTTATGCCCATATAAGGATTGGGTAGTAGCTGTGCAGAGAGGCAGGTCGGCACATCAGTCTGTGCACACAGGTCACCGAGTCACCAGAGAGGAATGTGTGTTAAACATGTCACACTGCAAAGGAAGTACATCCCCCCCAGGGGCAAGATAAAACTGGCCATCAACAGCCCTGCTGTTTGTTGTTTGTTGCCTTTGTCTCTTCTGTTGTCCGGTGCTGCTGCTGTCACTTTTTTATTTAGGGCTCGGAAACACGTCGCTGTTTCCATAAGATAACTAAACACCTGAACTTGAGGTGTGATTATGAAACCAGAGCCTCAGTAGCTTGGTCACATGAGCATCTCTGATAATACAATTATTGGATATTTTAATTGGGTGCTCTTCGGTGTCTAGGCTAAACATTTGTAAAGAAAAAAATCTCTCCAAAGCAACCATTCCTTTAATTAACATGTCCTTATTATATTGACATGTCCTAGCTGGTCTGTTAACAAGATGCCCACGAGTAGTGGCTCTTCCCTTCCTCAGGGCAAAATGGCATAGGGAAAGATGAGCATATTCGTTTTCAAAAGTCATATTTTGTTGAGGCTCGTCATGTTTCCTGTTTATCACTGAAGCGCTCCACTTAGACCACCAGACATCCAGACTCAGCGCCCCCAGTGGCGCAGACATGTCTGCCAGTGTTCCTCTCTTATCACTCCAATGTGTGATGAATTGCTCTGTCAGTTGCTTGATAGGAAACAATAACAGGAACTGTAAACTTCCTGATTCCTGAATTCTTCCTGATTGTCAAATCGGTATTTGAAATATTATTTATACTGTATGAGAGTGTGCAATTTCCTTTGTTTTTCAGAGATGAGTTTTCCCATATTTTTTTTTTTCCAGTGTATAACATAAACTGTACCATGTGGTTGTGGAAATGTATTGTTTTTGTCAACATGACTCGGCAGGTTGCATGTCCCATAATTGCAGTAGACAGCTTGCAGATTATGTGCAGGGATTTTAACTCCTTGCTGTGATCAATTACTCATTGTATTTTAAGAGAAACATTTAGCACCAGTTGAGTGAACTACATAAATTGTTATTTTCACTCTTACATCTTTCATGTTGCTGTATTCTGCTTTTAGCTCAGCATTCTTGTCCACATGTATTTGCACTGTACATTGGAAAACAGAAGGGCAGTGCCTTGCCCACAAAACAAAGACGTGCTGTGGGGGCTTCATTTACGTAGGCAGTGGATCCAATAAGATGATAAGCTGTGCAGACAAAATCATGCTCTTATCTGAAATGAAGTGTGAATTGCAACCCTCGCTTCAGGCGTCTTTCTTACCAAGAAACTGACACAACTCAGCCTTTTCAGTGGTTTTAACATTGCGCTTCAGTTTGCCAATTAATATCAGATTTGTATCAACTTCATGCATTGTGCAGCACTTAGTAAACCAAATTTCAAATTAGACTGACACCCAAACATTTACACCCAATTCATGAGCAGCTCTACAAATAACAAGACAAATTCTACAGAACACAGCGTGTTTAGAAATCAGCCTTGAATCTGTTATAGATATTCACAGAACCCCCCAAATGGATGTTATTTGTTGTAATCTGTGTTTGAAGTTCGCAATCCTCCACAAATAGCCATGAAACTTTGATGAATGATCTGGAACAACGTGGACGTCACATTCCAACAAATACCTCATCAGTTTTGTTCTCTCTTGTTTTTCTCGTTTCAGGAATCCAAAATGTTCTAAGCCTGTTTTGTGCGGTTTTGACAGAACACAAGGTTTTGTTTCACTCCACCAGCTACCAGAGGCTTGGAGAGGCGTGTCGCGCCCTTGAAGCCCTCATGTTCCCTCTCAAGTACAGGTGAGGTTATCACACAATTTTACCTTGTTCGACCAGGTTCTTCAATGGGTGGTTTACTCAATCAATCAATCAATCAAATTTTATTTATATAGCACTTTATCATACAATAAAAAGTAACCCAAAGTGCTTCCCAGAATAAAAACATGCAACATAAAAAACAACACATATTAAAAACCGGCCCCAGATACATATATAGACCTCGTACCCACAATCATGCCCGCGTAAACACACACACACACACACGCACTCACACACAACCACCCACACAACCATATACAGTACAGCAATATAGCAAACTCACTCTTCTTAGGATTAATTTCTCCTAGAAATGCCTTTCACTTGCAAAGTGATTCATGTCCTTCCCTTTTCGGCAGTACCCTGTCTCTTGTGCAACACATTTTTACTGGAAGTTTTAGGAAGTCATTTTTCTCGTCAGTATTACATTTTAACGAATCGTTTTTAACCACAATATGGCTGTATCAAACTTAAAAACTTCAGAAGTTCCTTCTTATACATCCTTATAACATAAAACGGAAAGAATGGTGAATAAACAGAGGCAGACAAAACACCAACATGCATACTTTTTCACAGAAGACACTTTGATCTGTCATTGGAGTAACATTAGTGACATTTTTGCCTTTTAGAAATGTAGCATGGCAGTCAGTCATATTAATTTTGTTATTTATACCTGTGTTTTCTGCTGTGACATATACAAAAATCTTTTTGTAAGATAGTGAGTTATTAGTGTTCAGTTAACTCATATTTGAGTGGATGAGTTTGTGTGTAGGAGATGTTTTTTTTTTTTTTTAAGATTTATTTTTGGACTTTTATGCCTTTATTAGATAGGACAGTGGATAGAGTCAGAAACGGGAGAGAGTGGGAAAGGACATGCAGTAAACGCCCAAGGTCGGAATTGAACCCGGGACAGCTGCTACGCCATAGCACTTGGGTCACGTGACATAACCGTTAGGCTACCGGGGCGCCCAGGAGATGTATTTTTATCTAAAACACAAAATATAAAGAAGGTAATTAGTAAAATTGGAGTTGGAACCACAAAGCCCGACATGAGGTCTCTTTTAAATATGCTCAAGAGCTGAGGATCGAGCCTTCAAATCCTGCAAATGATGGACTAATTCCCTTTGACCCCATGTGTCACAGATGCCCTAGTGTCTACGTATTTTTCCATTGAATTTTTCTGTATAATGATAGTGAGCCAGACTCTTTCTGCCTCCTATGTCTGGGCTAAATTTGCCTGTTTGCCAACAGCAACAGGCAGATATTAGTAATGGTTTATTTGTCCTACCCACTGGTAACACAACTGCAAGTCTCAACAACCCTTGTGTAATTCAAAAGTGTAATAAACTGCACAAATACTATACTGAGATGAGTCTTCTGAACATTTCATAATTCAAAACATGCCTTCAGTGGTATCAGATGACTGGTACACATTGCCGGTCTTCTGTAATTCTGTGTTGCAAGTAGAAATAAAAGATACTGTGTGTCGACACAATTTGAAATATATGATGCCCACTCGATACAAACTAGTTATTACCGAGTCTCTGGTAGATGACGATGTTAATAGAAAAATTCCAAAACTTGTAACAGGTCATTGCAAAATTAATGATGTAATCTGCGCTTTAATGCTATCCTATCACCTATTCTAAGCTTACTCTTGTGAGTTTTACTTTCACAAAAACGTGCACTCAAACACATCCACTTCCCTTCAAGGAAGTATATTTTAAGCTCTTGGTTTCCCCCTATTCTTACTTAACTGTCTTCTTAGTCAAGTTGTACATTTTACATGTATTCATTTTCTATGTCCTGTCATGTATTCAGTTACCCATACATCCCCATTCTTCCCTCGCGGCTGCTGGAGGTGTTGAGCTCACCCACTCCCTTCATCATCGGAGTGCACTCCATGTTTCAGAGTGAAATCCAGGATCTGGTGAGTGCAGATGTGTCACAGGCATCTCTGTTACAGACATGCACAAGTGGAACATCATAAATTGTTGAATGCTTTCAGACGCCTGTGAATCATTAACAAATACTGGAGTGTTTTAGAGTTTATTTTGATATCTTTAAAGCAATCGTGACATCCTCTGACTTGTTCTTTCTACTAGGCAGGAGAGTTTTAATTTCACAAGCCCTTTGCTTTCAGGAAGATTTTACACGTAAACAAGATGTCTATTTAATTAGCTGTTTTTGGTTGAATCTCATCAGACACAGTACGTGTTGTACGTCACTGCACTTACTCCAGCTGCAGTCAAACCACCTGACATGCAATGTTTTGTGTTTTGATCAGTTGGATGTAATTATCGCTGACCTGGATGGAGGAACAATAAAGATCCCTGAGTGCATTCACTTGTCCCTGCTGCCGGAACCTCTGTTGCACCAAACACAGTGTACCCTGTCCCTGGTAAACACAAACACAGACTCACACATGCACACACGCATACAGGTACAAATATATTATTTGAATAATGGCGATATGATGGCATGTGAAGCGAGGACTCAAAAATGAATACATTCTTGAAATCGGTCAACTTTGCACACTGTAGAGACAAATCACTGTATGTCCTTGTTAGCATCTGTATACTTGTCAGTCATTCACTCATTAATATACATGAAGGTACTTACTATAGTCATTTTTGGATACTTCTATTCAAACTTGCTCAGTAATTGCCAATAACATTGATCTTACTTTGCTGTCTTAATTAAATCATGTGACACTTTTTTGCTGTATTGTCTCCTGACTGATCACACATAAGCAATGTTATTTTACAGTTAAATATTGCAAGTTGCAAGTTGAAATTAATTGGGTTTTTTTTAGGTTTTGCACCCTGATTTGGAGATAGCAGACAACGCGTTCCCTCCGCCTCGCACTGCTCCCTCCAACCTCAAGCTGTTGGTAAGTCGTCATAATAATCACATGCCCTCTTATCACTCATGATCCTCGGGGTGTCTCATTGTAAGGAGTGATGTTCTCCTCTCCCCTCGTGAGGAGGACAGGCTGCCTTCATTAGAAAAAAGTTTCTTATTGCAAAAAGGTCAGCGTTGGAGTGAGGGCACTAGCTGACAGTAACCCATTACCCTGAAGACTAAAAAGCATATCTCTTGCATAATGAACTTATCAGACTGCATTTGTGGCATAGCTGTTTGATGAGTAACATCATCTTTGTGTTCCAGGACAAGGAGGTGAGGGCCGTCTTTCTCAGGCTGTTTGCACAACTCTTCCAGGGCTACAGGTCCTGCCTGCAGCTCATTCGCATCCATTCCGAACCTGTTATTCACTTTCACAAGGTAAGAAAACAACATAATGGAATTCCCAGTGATAAAATTTAAAATTTTGCAAAAACCTCATTTTCCGATATGTGACCTTAGATTAAACCCCATGAGCAATTCATCCTCAGCAAACACATTATTCTTTTGATCTGCCAAAAATGTTTTAGCCAGCAATGTGGGTGGACTTACAAAGACGTGACAGATAAACTTGTGATGGGTGCACAGCGTGTACGTTTGTGTGTGCATGTGTGAGTATGCATGTTGTTTTAGTGTGTCATAGAGGCTTCATACACACACTCTTACATGATGCTATCCTTTTGTTTATGCAAACTTCGGACACAGGCCTTGGGCAAAGCCCGGCAATGAGCCATATGAAACGTATTAGGTTTACATTTTTGTTTTGTGCCAGGATTTTTGTTTGTTCATGTCTGTGGTGTCTCCGTGGTAACCCATCAGCACATCATCCTCAAAGTACCCCACATGGATCACATTATAAACAAAAGCTCTGCTTATTCGTCTGGAATCCCTGAGTGGGGAAGGCTTGAGTGAACTTTGTTTTATCTCTTCTACCCGCAAGCACAAATAATTATGCGTAAAGTAAATTAAATTCATTTGCATGTAGTCATTTATAACTAGATTTATTTCCCCTTTTGTTCATGCTGAAGAATTTATTCATGTTTTTAACAATAAAAGGGCCCCTTGCAGAGATATTTTTGCAGATTCTGTGATCATGTTCTAAAAATGGCTGTGGTCGCTATGCTTGTTTTTCAGTCTGCAGTAAATCCATATGATCAAGATTACATTGCTCCCATCTGTGTGGGATTGTAACTGTTCTAATTCTGACATTATCCAGACTGCCTTCCTGGGTCAGCGAGGCCTCATTGAGAATGATTTCCTGACGAAGGTTTTGGATGGCATGGCCTTCGCTGGCTTCGTCTCAGAGAGAGGTCCACCTTACCGAGCCTGCGATCTCTTTGATGAGGTACCGCACCATGATGTACCCGTTAAACCCTTCACTTTTTTTGGGCTGTTTATAGAAGTTCACACAAAAACATCCTCCTCCACCTCTGAACCCCAAGCCGTTTCTGGGCTTTTTCTGCTCATGTCACATTTTTACTCACTGTGGGCCCTTTTTTTCACTACAATATAAAGGCCTACACCTCTATGGAAACAACACAACCATGGTTTTTGTGCAATATAACACAGCTATGCCATAAATCACAAAAAAACAAAAAGGAAAGTTGAAGTTCTTTTATTATTTCTTGTACAAAAATTGAAAGAAAAAAAAACTTTACGTGTACAAAATTGTTCCATGTGACCACAGATGTTACCAATACTCAAAAAAAAAAAAAAGGTGATGCTGCATAATTTAAAAAAATTACTGCTTTCTTCTTTGCTCTGTGTAAACATAACCTGCATTTTAGCCAAATAGTCCCTGAATTTTTGTCACGTGACTGCTGACCGCAGCTGAGTCAGTAAAGACTTCTCGGTTGCACAGAGGAATGCAGAATCCAGTTGGAGCAAATGGTTTATTTTCAGCCAACTTTTAAATGAGACATGGAGAATAAATTGATTTTGATTTTAATGTTACACTTGTTTTTTCAGTTTCTGGCTCTTATAAATGGTGAAATTTTGGCTTCTTCTTTTTTTAATAACTTCATGCCTTATGTGCATGCTGACAAGTTTTGGGGTTCAGAAGGGTAATATGGCTGATACTAGACCTGTTTAATAGGATCAGCATCAGTTATGAGTGACTGTACAACCTTCAATGCATTGATCCCTCCCTTTTAAAGTGGATAACGCTGTTTTATTGTTATTTGTTTGATGTGTGTTTTGTAGCTGGTGGCCTTAGACTTTGACAGTTTTAAGGAAGAGGAGATGAACCCTGCCAAGCTGCAAAAGCACATAAGGGAGCTCTCTGAGCAGCTGTACAGAAATGTAAGGCTTCACGCACATAACTACAACTGTGTCTCCTGTGGTGTTCCACTGTATCGGACACCTGAGTGTATACACTAGTATATCCTATTAATGGATATGTTGTTGTTGTTTCCTGGTGGGTGCACTACAGGAGAACCCAAACCCCCACATGGCATTCCAGAAAGTGCCTCGGCCATCCGAGGGATCCCACCTGCGTGTGCACCAGGTACCCTTCCCCCTGCTGGATGATGAAATGGTGGAGAAGATGCTGCAGGAGGGTGTGGCAAAACACGGCAACACACCTCCTTCTACACGAGCAGAGAGGAAATGTGTTGTACCTGCTGGACCACCTGTTGGTATGACCCACTTTAAACCTCAGTCATGTGTAATATAAACTTCCGTGATGACGCGAACATTCTTTCCTGCTGTGATAGATTTACTCGCACCTGCAAAATATGTCTTCGCAGCAGCTGTTGTTTTAACCTGCGGACATTTCTCTGCTGTTCTGTCTTTCTTTATTCCAGTGTCCATTATGGGTAAGAGTGGCTCTGTGTTTAACAGCGCTCGCAGGCTAGAGGTGGTGCGGAACTGCATTTCCTTCATCTTTGACAACAAGACCCTGGAGACTGAAAAGGTGATGCACACTGTCTTTCACCAGGGGAGCTAATCAACCTTTACACAAGCTCATTAACCGGAGGCATCCGTGCTTTGGGTTACACTACTCCTACAGGCCGTCATGGAACTGCTGATCTCTCCTCACCGTCATCATCCTAATATTTCCCAGCTGGCACTCAGACATAAGAATAGATGTGGCATTAACAAAACACTCTCTGAATCCATGTTCCAAGCTTACTTCCTAAGCAACAATTACCTTTTTAACACAGAGGTTTATCAGTTCTTGTCATTTGTGTTTGCCTCTCAAAGCATCTACACTCGACAAAGATCTTACCTCACTTTTTTTCTCCTGTAGCCCGATCTTTGTAGGGTCATAGGTGAACATTCTGCCCAATATGCATCCAATATGTTTGAAACGGGATGGTTGCCAGTTACTTTATGCATCCCTCTGGCTTCATATAGCAGTTATATAATCCAGGCCTGCATCTCTGTCCATAATGCAAGAATGCATAGCAGGCATCCTCTGAACCCCCCATGAGCCTGTAAATCCTTGACTGCCAAATGGTCAGTTGAACACCATTAGCCATCCGGTGGGTCCAAGTAGCTGGAGGTACTGTTTTGGTACATAGTGTTACTAAAAGCAGTGAATGGATAGTAAAATCAAATTAGTGCTATTTATCAAAAAGACATGGAACAGTGGTTGGCTTTCTTAAAAATGTGTTTCCCATTTTTTTTAAACAGTCCCGTCTTTTCTCTAACACTAATCAGCCTCTCTTTTGAGGTCAGTTTTCAGGGTTTTCTGTCTGTCCATGCAAATGTCTGTATGTCCCAATCTCATTAATGTGATATATCTGGAACACCTTGAGGCAGTTTCTTCAAATGTGGCACAAATGTTCACTTTGACTTGACAATGAACTGATTAGAATTTGGTGGTCAAGGTCACTGTGACCTTTGGCCATAACTCAAGAATGTATGACAAAATTTCACTAAAAAATATATGTCTAATTAGGGATGGGTATCGCTAAGATTTTACAACTTTTACCGATACTGCTTATTGATCCGGTACTTTAACAGTATTCTTATCGGTACTTTTGGATTGTTTTTTTTATTGTTCGTTTTGTCTTTAAAAGAGAAACAAATTAAAAACAGAATAAAGATTGCTTTATTGTCTCAAACACACTGTATTTAGATCAAACTTTATAGAGACTAATATTGTGTTGATGGAATGATCAGAGCAGTGTGGACAGTGTCACATGTGTTATTCACAAAATAAATAGAATAGAATTGAATATTTCTTTATTGATCCCCCAATGGGGGAAATTAAATTTGTGACAGCAGCACCAGAAAAATGTAAGAAGAAATGCAACAAAACATAACAATAATTCAGTAAGTAATAAAAAAATAAGTATGTACACAAAAAATAGCAACAATTAAGTAATAGAAAAAGGATGTACACAAAAAGATAGAATATAAATGTATATGAATGAATATAAAAACCAGTGCAAAAAGTTTGCTGTGCAAATGAGTCATGGAATTGGAATGAAACCAGTCTTTGTTAATATCAGCCAGTGATGCTGATGTTGATGTTGTAAAGTCTTAAAACATTATGTGTTTCAATAAACTATCCAGCATTATATCAGAATTAAAGCTGCACCTTGAACAGATATGAAGTAAATGTCATACACTGTGCTGATAAAGCCTCTTTCACTCTTCATTTAGATTATAACATTAATGCAGGACTTTGACAGTATTTTTTACTGTGATTTTAATAGTTTAGTGGAGAAAACAGTTGAAGTACTTCTACCACCAACACCAATATTCAGTCAGAGAAACAGTGAAAATAAAGTAAGACAAAGTTTATCTGCAGTCCTAAAGTCACTAAATCATGCTATCATCCTATAATTGAGTTAACTCCGTGTTCTGGCTGCTAGCAAACAGAACAAACTCGTTAGTGTACCTGGTTATCGAGGAATGAAATACGAGCTCTGGACGTGATGAACTTTTACTGAATGTTTCCACAGATTTATCGTGTTTCTGCTCTGACATACAAACGACTTGTGCCTCTTGTGGCAACAAACATTTTCTGCATCAACTGTAGTGAAGTTTAACAACAGTTTTAGACGTTCATTTCTCCTCCGTCGTCACCTGTGTGTTGCTGCGCGGAGCTGCAGGTGAGTGACGGAGAGAAGCTCCGCCCCTCAGACACCGGACTTTTCCGTCTGTCGGAGCTACAGACTCATGTCTTCTGGTGATGAGATTCAATGTGCAACACAACGATCTTCCTACTTTCTGAAGTACCGTTAACAGAACCGTTACCATCGGAGCTTATCGGTAGTCCGGTATTTTAAAAAATCGCCCCGGGGCTCGGTACCCATCCCTATGTCTAATAGGATCAAATAATGAAGTAATGACATATATCCAAAAAGTAATTTGGTTGGATACTGACTTGGTGATAATAATCTTGGATGCCAACCTTGAAACTGTGTTGATCGAACAGATCTTCCTTCCTGCCAGGTTGCAGATACACTATATTGCCAAAAGTATTGGGACATCCCTCCAAATAATTAAATTCAGGTGTTCCAATCACTTCCATGACCACAGGTGTATAAAATCCAGCCCCTAGGCATGCAGACTGCTTCTACAAACATTTGTGAAAGAATGGGTCGCTCTCAGGAGCTCAGTGAATTCAAGCGTGGTACCGTGATAGGTTGCCACCTGTGCAATAAGTCCATTCGTGAAATTTCCTCAATACTAAATATTCCACGGTCAATTGTTCATGGTATTATAACAAAGTGGAAGCAATTGGGAACAAAAGTGTTATGGGTCTCAGGAATGAGGACCACATTAACAAATATGTGACCTGTATGAAGCAGGTAAAAGCATCAGCAATGAGGACAAGGCGCGTGTTGTTCGGCTTCCAAATTGCGTCTCTGTTTTATTAAACA
>OMNN01031009.1:3152-24283 GCA_900302755.1 Chromis chromis | reverse complement strand
TATATGCCTTTCGCTATTCATCACTGTAACTACACACATTTTCTTCACATCAAGTGTACATATCTACGGAAATTTGTCCTACACTCTCAACCAAAGTTTTGTTGACTTTTGTGAAGCTCTTACTGTAATCAAGCATTAGAAAATGTTGATTCTATGAATGACAAGAGTCTTGTGCGTTTTAGGGAAATCAGTTGGAATTGTGACGACAACCCGAGTGCAGCACGCCTCCCCTGCTGCAAACTATGCTCACTCTGCTGACCGAGGCTGGTACGCCGACTCTGACCTCACCCCCGAGGCTGTCCAGAATGGCTGCCGTGACATTGCCTACCAGCTGATTCACAACACTGAGATAGATGTAAGACTTGATATAAACGTATTTCTATAACTCTCCAAAGACAAATTAAGTTAATGTAATTCTCAACATAGTCTGCAAATAAACCCCTCGTTCTGTAGATTTTTGGGGGGGAAGAGTGCTTCACACACATGCAGTGTAACTCAAAGGAGCAGCTTAGGAGAACAGTAGGGAAATCACACTGGATACTGGAGTATGAACATATATAAACTCTTCTCGCATCTCTCAATGCAGGTCATTCTTGGCGGAGGTCGTCAGTATATGTTTCCCAAAACCATGCAAGACCCAGAGTATTCAAAGGAGATGGGAGTCCGGAATGATGGACAAAACCTTGTTTTGGAGTGGGCAAAAAACAAAAAGGTAAACGGAATCTCATACAAGTGTACTCATTAGTTTGAGTATGTATGTAAATGTTATTGTCTCTTTAGCTTTGTGCGTTTGTACATACATTCTTTCTAACTTTGCTTACTTGATTGTCGTTGTTCATGACCTACAGAATGCTAAATATGTTTGGAACAAGGCTGATTTTGATGCTGTCAATCCTGCGACTACAGACTTCCTTATGGGTAAGAAGAACTGTTCAATTACAATGATCTCATATAGAACTGGATATTTGAACATGGTCGAGAGTTTGGTATTTTGGTATAGATATACAATGGTGTACAGTTTATCTATACCTACATACAGCTTTTCAGAGAGACCTAGACCTCATGGCAACTGGATAAAGGTTCTGCTACAATCATTTGTCAGTAAAACCTCTAAGTCTGTGCTTAAATTACCAACTGAAATGCTTCCTGGGCCTTACTTAGTAGGATAGGATGCTTTGATTATTTTACAGTGCAGGTTAAAGCAATAAGATGACATTTTTTTCACAGAAAACTTCACCCTTTTTTTTTTTCAAATTGGCATTTCTTAAATGTGAAAACTGACGGCTATAAATCCTCTCTGTATTTAGGTCTGTTTGAGCCAAAAGACTGCCGCTATGAATTGGACCGCAACCCGTCTATGGATCCCTCCCTTACAGAGATGACAGAGAAAGCAATTAAGATTCTCAGCAAGAACCCTGAGGGATTTTACCTCTTTGTGGAAGATAAGTATAAACTCTTTCACAGGCAACTAACAGTCCATTAAATGTCAAATCAAAGTCAAACGTTTGATCTAAACCTCTGTGCAATCAATTAGCATACAATATAAACACTGATCCTTATCATGCTCATGCTGTAAGTGGATTGTAAAGAGGAAGGAATATTGAAGTTGCATGATCATTTCTTTTCTCACCTCACAGTAAGATTTCAATACATGCAATGATTCTCATGTATAATATGTAATATCTAAATAAATATAAAAGAGCACACTAAAGGCCAGTATCTTTAAAATTCGAAATCCATTCCATGCAGTTTCATCTGTTTGCAACCTAAGCTCATGACAAATGGAACAGATGGATGTGTAGAACATGAATGAATGAAATCTTCATATTTCAGAACTAACTGCGACAAAAATCATGACAATTAATAAGAATCTGTTTTTTCTTTCTTTGAAAAAAATTGTATATTCATCTGTATTTTTGAGGATAAATTTGAACTTTTGTTGCATTAAGGTGTACTTTGGGGGACGTTCGTTTAATATAGTCTCTCTAACTTTGTTGTTTTTAATTATACATGAGATTAAACACTCATATTTCAACTTAACAACAATACCGTTAATGTGAGAAATATGATTTTGAATTATTTAACATTTTTGTTATATTGCACTGAGTGTACTAGGTTTTGTTTTACACTGTAAATGAGACTTATCATTTTTAGGAGGTATAGTAGTGATGCTGATTTGTCACTAGCTTTCTTTGGACTTTAAGGGGGAGAATTGACCATGCTCACCATGGAGGGAAGGCCAAAAGGGCTATGTATGAAACTGTCGAGTTTGATCGGGCTATTGGACGAGCAGCTGAACTCACCAGCGAACTGGACACGCTGACTGTAGTCACTGCTGATCATTCCCATGTGTTTGCTTTTGGAGGATATTCTGCCAGAGGAAACTCTCCAACAGGTAAAATAGACTTAAAAAATAATGATAATGATAAGAGCTAAACTGAGCTGAGAGATATTTTTGTGAATATCATCTGATGTTCTAAGTTTTAACACACTGGAACCAATTTGCCCTGTGATTTACAGGCGTGTCGCGTTCACTGGCTGATGACGACAAGCACTTCACCACTGCTGTGTATGGGAATGGACCAGGATACCAGATTGTGAATGGAACTCGCCCAGATATGAATGAATCAGTTTCATGTAAGTGTACATTGATGTGCTTTCTAAAGACGACAACGTAATATAATAGCTCCATCTTGTGGTGTAATAGGATATCTACTGTACAGAAACAAAGACGTACTAAATGTAGCTTTTCAGTTTGATGAAAAAAATATGCCTCCACACTGATTTTGACATTTTAAAGGACAGCAATGTAATCACTTTTTAATAATTTTCTCATAATGTCTGTGCCAAAACATGATCTGTTCCTTTAATTTACCCTAAAGACTGTCTAACTTACGACTGCAGGGTATACTGCAATAACACAACAACAATAATAATACAAAATCTCTGCAATAAAAACATTATTAGCCTAAAAAGCTTATAATATTTAATTGTTGCGGTCTGGCTGTATTAGATTTCATCAGATTTTCAATTGTCCTTGTTATTTTATCAGCTACTCTATGTGTTAACTGTAGTGTTGCAGTTTGTCTGTGTATGTGCCAGAAAACTCTGATTTAACTAACGTAATGATCCTCTGTCCCATTTTTTTTCAGCGGGTGATGACTACCGTCAACAGGCTCCTGTCCCTCTTGGTTCAGAGACCCACGGCATAGAAGACGTAGCCATCTTTGCCAAAGGTCCCATGTCACACCTTTTCCATGGGGTCCAGGAGCAGAGCTACATTGCACATGCCATGGCTTATGCTGGCTGTATAGAGCCCTACACGGACTGCAAACTCCCTCCACCCAACCACGCTGGAGCAATGCACCCCAGCCTGCTTCTCCTTCTGCTGGGCCTCCTTCTCTTCACCTTCTGCTCTGTTTGAGCTGAATGGTTGCGCTATCTGACATTTTGATTTAAAAGTAAATTATTCTTTACATTGTGATGTGTGCATATAAGAGTTGTACAAATGTACAGCTCTGACACCAGCTATTTGTTAATAATTTGTGTTTGTTCTAACTTGTTGTAAAAAAAACAACAACAAAAAAACATTGCTGTTATTACTGCATAGAGCCATGACTCTAAAGTTGTATTTAACTTGTATATATAAACATATGGGTGTAATTATTTTTGAAAATGTTTAGAAAGATTGGTGATTTCCTAGTGGTATTATTAAAATATTAACCTTTCCTTTGCTTTATATAAGATGACCTTTGACCCAAGAAAGTTGTAAAAAGGGGCTGTTGGCATAATCTTGTCCTAAACCCCAGTACTTGCCCATCCTTGTTGAAATAGTACCTTTCCAACTTTTTCAGGGCCTCCTTTTGATTTGCACATAGCTAAAATGTATCTTGCACAAGAATAATATTGCCATTGTTTTTTTGTTTTTCTTTCTGTCACCTTTCTTACTATCACATTAACTGATCTATGTTTTAAGTGTCTTGTATGTATTTCACTCCTGAAACATAATTTAATACCAAATACAATTAAAATATAAGACCCAGAATGTATTGTGGGATAATCATTTTTCCCATACTATTTTTTACACACAAAAATATAATATAAAAAAAACACGTATTAAATTCGCACATATGGTTTCAAAGATTTGAGCTGTACTTCATTTAGTGTTCTAAAGGACAGGGGAACACTACACATTACTACTCACTCACACGTCTGGCAACAAAAGTGATACAAAAACTGTCTCAGGTAAGGATCGATTACAAAACGTGCTCCTCTGGTTCAATAAACGTGTCACCTGATTGGTGTAGAGTTGTCCAATCAGAGACACCAGTAGGCGGGACTTCCGCCTTCTTTCTCCTTGGAGGGAAGTTTAACAAAACATTCACGCAGCTTTATCGAAAAGTCGAATTCCGTGGATAAACGATTAATTAATGAATGTTTATTTTTAGTTAATTAAATAGCAATCCTCCAAATATTTAGGATACAGAACTAAGTGTTATAAGAATTCATTATTTGCTAACTGTATAGAAATACGTAGTTTAGTGTGTGCAAGTAATGATTAAGTTCTTGCAGTTTCTCAGTCGCTGTTAGCTTCATTAGCTAACGTTAGCATCGACTAAACGTTTCCGTAGCTGACGAAGCCATGAGCTAATTCTTTAAAATGCATGACCAACATGTAGATAACTCGTAAACAAGTAATCATGGCCACGGAGCGAAACACGAGGAGGCTGGAAAGTCAGCTGTGTAAAGCGGTGAACGATGGAGAACCCAGGTGATGTTCGGCCCTCTTTCTCTTTGTTTTGACCAGTTTTCTGTCGATAAAGATGCACCAGCCACATGAAGTCTCGATATTTTTGAATCATTTTCGTAGTTGTCCTCCTCCATAGTCATGTTTAGCGTTTACTAATTTCATTTCCCTCCCCCCGAAATTGAGCTATTTGGTTCAAAAGCCACATACCTTAACTGTTTTGACGCTTGATGATCAATGTTGAAGCTGAAACGTTACACTTTAGCATCGCTTTGCAAATACCTAAGGCTCTACCTGTGACTGCATTTGCCCTTTAAGAAAGCACTTGGGATACGATAAATAGTGTTAATCATCAGGGTAGGCTTAAACATTGAAGTTCTATAAATAACATAGGTTATGTATAATAAACTTAGAATACTCCCATGATATCTTAAATGCTACTGTTTGGTTTTGTTTTTGAACTCCAAGGATTATGTGATCAAAAGAAAATCAATTTGCAAATAAAATACAAACATTCTCTGAATAGAATGTGTTGTTTGTTTTACAGATTGTAAATTCCTTTCAGGTAAAATATTGATTACTGGCTTGTGCTCTGCTTAGTATACACTAAAGGTTCTTTGCCATTTGTCAATTAAAAAAGCTTTATTGTAAATGTTAACCGGGTGAAGCCTGTAATGTTCCATGGTGCAGTATAGTATATAATTATAATGTATATTTTTTTCCTTCTTCAGTCATTGTGTTAAACACAGATATGACAAATGCAGCAGCAATTCGTAATACAATATATACAGTCATGTGAATAAGTTAGGACACCCTATGAAAGCCTGTGTGTTTTTTTTTAAACATATTTAGACATATGGACATTTAATATCAATTTTAACAATACTGAGAGATAGAAGTAATATAACTAAACTAGAAAAGCACTTGGAGAGCACAGACCTCCACCAAGCAGCTCATGTCCACCCATATTGTGATTTCCACAAAAAAATTTCTGGATCCAGATGGTAATCCAGAACATCACCAAAATGTAATCATCTGTTCCTTGTCCCATTATCAACATGTCCTAAAAATGTCATTAAAATACGTTCATAACTTTTCAAGTTATCTTCCTAACAAAAAACAAACAAACAGATAAACACAGACAAAAACATAACCTCTGCTTGGCGGAGGTAACAATTAAAACGGAAGAATATATGTTTAAAAACTAAAAAGTCAAAGCCCAGATCTTAATCCCATTGAAATGCTGTGGGGTGACATGAAACGGGCTGTACATGCAAGAAACCCCTCAAACATCTCACAGGAAGAATTCTACGCTGAGGAGTGGGGCAAACTTTTCTCAGACCGATGTCAGAGACTGGTAGATGGCTACAAGAAGCATCTCACTGAAGTTATTTCAGCCAAAGGGGGTAAAACTAGCTATTAGGGGGTAGGGTGTCCAAACTTTTTCCTCAGTTAGAATATGCATTTTTGTTAATATCTTTTGTTTCATGCATAAAACAAGGTAAAGTTTTGTTGCTTACCAGCAATTAAATCACTTTCTTTTCCAGAGATAAATAAAAACAAGATTAGAAATTGATATGTAAATGTTTCTTAATAAAGAACTAAATATTTATTGGGGTGTCCTAATTTTTTCACACAACTGTATATATAATATACAAGGGATATGCAGCTTGAACACTGATGCGTCAGCTGTTAATTAAACTGACGCCTGATTGTCTCAGAAAATACAAAATTTTTGTGTGCACATAGAATTATTATATAAATAGTTGTACCATTGTAACCTCATTGTTACATTTTGTCAACCATCATACTCTTAATTGGAGTTTAGCAATGCTGTTTGTTATAACACAGTTTGTGTCAGAATGTAAGTGATGTTGCTTCCTTTACAGATTTGTGCAGCTGCTTCTTTCTGAAGGTGCAAAGCCTGACCTGGTGGGTAGTAAAGGGGTGGCTGCGATACACTTGGCGGTTGGCAAAGAAACTGAGAAGAACACACGCTGCTTGAAAATGATGCTGCAACATGGAGCAGACCCCAATATCAGGTACAGTAATAAACTCAGTGAAATGTGATGTAACAACGTTGGCTTGAGGAATTCAAATGGCAATTTTAATCGTAATCAGTTTATTTATTCTGGTATATCAGTAGGTGTGATGTAAAAGTTAGTCAGTCTTTGCATTTTGGGTAATATAAACCCTGCAGCCACTAATAATGATGGTTTAATTTTGTCTTGTATTTCTTCCAGGTCATCAGAGGGCCTGACTCCTCTTCATGTTGCTGCACTGTGGGGATGTTATCAAAATATCAAGCTGCTCTTAATGAATGGAGGGAACCCAAACATCAAGGATAATGTAAGAATTGCTTTTACCTATATTATTGGTTTCTATATTGCATGAAAAAACTTTTACACAGCTAAGCGGGACATCAGAAATCAATTTATAGTTAAGTGTACTGACACATGCACTTGGACATTGTGCATTAATCTGTTAACAGCGATTATTAAGTTCTTTCAGTGTCCCTGTTTTACAACTGAATCAATACAGAGATTTAGGGAATGCTTCATTACAAGATATCTAATAATGTTTGACTTTGAATGTGATTTTCAGTTTTTCTTTACTCCTGTTATCTTTCTGTTCATACAGGAGGGAAACACACCAGGGCAGCTTGCAGAGCAACAGGAAAATCAAAAATGTGCTCATCTTCTTCGGGAATACCAGACCAGCTCAGTGGACACCGAGGAGGAGGAGGACTTGCCTCAGTTCCAATACTGTAAGATAATATCTTGAAAGCTTAGTTTTGTACAAAAAAACTTTGTCCTTGAAAGGTTACGTTTGATTGTCAAAATTGCATAATTTGTATTATTTCCATTAATATTATACGACAAGTCAAATGCTTGATATTGTATTTGTCCACCTGTGGATTTCCATATCATAGTAATTCCACAATTATTACACTGATCACAAACAAATATTCCAAGTATTATTTTTTAAATGCCTGAAATGTTCCTAACCGCACATATTAGACTGAAAGCATTTTTAAAGAAATCTGAACTAGTATTGCTTTTGGATATTGTGTATGTGTACATACACAATATCCAAAAGTAGGGAACCAAAGCAAGAAAAAACTTTGTCAATGCCTGCCATCACTATCTGATTTACTACAATTGCCAGCGACATTGACTATTTTCCCTGTCAAATAAAAAAGAAACACAAGGTGGACAGTCTTCCACACTGTCTGTCAGTGTATAAAGCCAATGGCTATATTTTTCCAGAATTTGGCTATCAGTGACAGTTTCTCACCTTTGTAGTAAGTGTGGTAATTTATAACCCTTTTTTTCTCCACAGCTTTATATTCAGACCAGACAGACATGTCCAGCTATCCTGAATCAGACTACAGCTTCAGTACCCACTCGTCAATGATAAGTGATTTTGGTGAAGCCCCATTGAGCAGCACAAGGCGCTCATCATTTTTCAACCTGTCTAGCATTAATGGGAGACCAGGTTGCAGAGGAATATCATATAACAGACTTTCTGGTACCTCAATATTATCAAGCACTCGGATGTCTGCAGTAGGACCTGCAGTTGGAATGTCGATTCTCAAAGAGAATGATTTATGTACTGATGATGGCTTGTTTACAGCAAAAGCTAATGGACTTGCTGCAACAACTGATGGTATAATCTCTCCTTCCAGAAGAGACACTCTTCCAGCCTTTACCTCCAGGCGAGCAAGTCGGAAGAGTGTGAGCTTCAGAGATGTAGATGAATATTTCCCGGTTTTCAGTCCTGAATCTCCTAAACAGCGTCCTGCTGCTGATGGCAGTCAGTGCAGCAGCACCTTATCTTTTGACATGTCTGAGTACTCAGAATTCCTGGATTCAGAACGCATGGCCACTGTTTTACACAGGCAGGGCATTGACGTCACATCACCGGATCACGTTTATGTCTTCTGCAGGGAAAGCAGTGAGAACACAGACGAGGACTTGGAGAAAACCGCCATAAGTCACTGTGCTTTGGAAGAGAGTGATGATGAACAGGAGGAAGAAAATGTAATAAAGGCTCAGGTGAATACATCTGAACAGCGAGCACATTCTTGTGTTGGCAGCAGTAGCAGTGGGACTAGTAGCAGTCATTATAGTAGCTGTGAAAGCGACCATTACACCAGCGCTCTGGATGCTTCCACACACCCCAGACATCTTTTACTCCCTGCGGTAGAAGAAGTTTCTGCTGGGACTGAATCTGATAAAAGGACTCCGATGTCTACAGTTTCTGATTCTGAATTCACAAGGCAAGAAGTGAATCTTCCACCTGTTCAAGTAGAACCCAAGCTAGATTCAAAACATGAAACAATAGAGCCTTTACCGGGTATGTTTGATAATCTGACCTTGTCTGAAGTAAAACACCCCAACAATGATGTATTAGAAGCTTGTAGTGATCCTGTGGCCATCTCAAGTAAAGGAGGTGTTGACAAGGCAGTGACAGACACCAGATCTGATGCAACTGAAGCATTAGAACAAAACTCCAATCTTCCCTTCACCCCGAGTCCTTTTGTGACAGGCAGGACACGCTCAAGATTAAGTCGCTGCTCAATGAGAACAAGCAGGACTCCCGAAAGCCTCTTCATCACATCTTCTCTGTTTGAAGAGACCCTGCCCACACCAGTTCGAGCACGCCGCCAAACGCCCAGGTCACAGAGTAGTGAAGACTTTTACAACTCACCACACGCACTTTACTATACACCAGCCTATTTAGGGAGTGGTGCAGGAGGAGACTCCCTGCCTGCTGATTGCCAGGACACACAGTCCAGCACTCTTAGAGCCAGCTCAAGTGTTAGCAATAGCCAAGCTGATACACTCATCCTCTCTAAGAGTGTAACTGACTCTACTGTTGAATCTGAGACTTTGTGTGACACCGTTTTATTAGAGAAAATCCAAGACAATTCATTTGATGCTTATGAGCGAAATTTAGCAGAGATAGTTCTTGCTATTCAAGGACAGAACAGGGATGTTGCTGAAGGTGGGGAATTTCTGACTGATGATCTGACAAGTGCAGATGAGACAAATAAAAAAGGAAATGTGAATGATGCCAAGGTAGACGGTCTAAAAAATGATGATGTCTGGATCACTGAGGACTACAGCTCTCAGCCAGACTGTGCATCATCTTCATCCAGCTCCAGCTACTTTTCCCCAAGGAGGTCCAGGGAAGACTCTGACCTTCCTTGCACTCCAGGCACTGGATGCACCCCGAGGTATAGCATGAGCAGGCTGTCAAGCTGCCGCAGGCCACAGCACCTGGCTCACTTGTCTTACACCCCAGGAGGGCGTCCACTCATTCAGGACCTGGACGAACCAGTGGAGTACCTCTACACTGACACAGAACAGGGCCACAAACTGATTGAGACCCATGTCCCGCCTACAGCAGATACCTCACTCAGCTCCTGCATGAGCACTACAAGCAGTGAGGAGACCATCCTTTATGATTGGCGGTCCTTGCAGACTGACATAAAGGGGAACAAAGGAAAAGAGAACCAGAAACCCCAGATTGTGGTACAGAAAGAAGAAAATGGTGAGTCTGAGGACAGATTGTTGCCAGAAATCAGAGGGATGACTGACAAGGAGCTGAGGTTGAGGCTAGTGGAGCTCGGAGAGAGTCCAGGTCCTATCAGCAGGCACACCAGGCCCACCTACCTTCGGAGGCTGCGCCACCTGATACAGGAATCAAACTCCAAATCACTGCATCACCAGAAGCAGATAGGCGAGCCACAAACAGGTAATGCTTGTGCTATTTATTTGAAATTATTGATGAACTAACTTCAGCTATGATTTGGTCATTATAGTATTTTTATGTGGTTTGGATTCTTAACAGTTTTAGGGTAAGATGGTGTGTGCTTGTGCGCGTGTGTTTGACAAGATAAAAACAAAGTGTTTTTTATAATAAATCTGTTGCTATTAAAGTAAATGTTTGTGAAATGTTAGCCTTTCGTTGACTATAAAATCAGTCCTATAGAGAAGCATGAAAATTGCAAATTAAACTCATTAGTTGGGATTGAAGCTCGCCACCATTTGGGTGATTGAGTCACTTTGTGGGTGGATTAGATTAGAACCAGCGAACAAATGAGGCATATTGATACACTTATTGTCATTTAGCTTATCTTCACTGTCCCTGACACAGCATGTCATTTCCTGTTCTATTTCATTTCTCCAGATTTAGAATATAGTCCAGAACTGTGTCGGGTCCTGCGGACCTTCGAGCTGCCTGGTTGCCAGGATGATGAGCAGGCTTTGTGTCAGCAGTTTGACCAACCAGATCAGAACAGGAAGTGGAGGGAGGGCGTCATCAAATCCAGCTTCAACTACCTGCTGCTGGACCCAAGGTCTTATTTTTCTCACTGTGATTTGTTTTGATTTGCTCTCCTCTGCACAGTGTTGCCAGCTCTTCAAGAAAAGTTGCTACCAGCTGTTCCAACATTTGTCAGATGTGATGAGATCATGTTATTATGATTTTGCATGAATCTTACTATGGTAATGTTAAAGCCATGTTGTCTTGTCACTGAATGCTTTGGGAGCTCACTGATATTGCTAAATGTTAGCAAGGGTTGTCAGATTTTACTTACAATCAGCAAGTGGATCAAAAAGCTGAAAAATCTAAACATTTCCTGACATGAGAGCAGTGTCTCAGTATTTATATGTTTTTAACACACCCCTATAAACCTCTATCATATCACTTATCAGGAAAACTGAGCTGGCAAAACTGGTTCAGTGGCTGATTTGAGTCTTAATTAAAGCAGCCCTATAATACACTTAAGTACCTTTCATCTTCAATAAATAATTAAATAGGTTTTGTTTTTCTTTTCTTTAGAGTGACACAAAACCTCCCGTTCCGCAGTCACACCATGACTCCACAGGAGTGTTTCCAGACTTTCATTCGTGCTATATTTTATGTGGGCAAAGGAAAACGCTCTCGGCCCTACAGTCACCTGTATGAGGCTTTAGAGTACTATAAAGGGGAAAAAACATGCAAGGTAAGACTGTATACACAGGTCAGTCCTAATTTATTAAGTTAAAGTAAACTTTACACATGTATATAACTCCAACTTTTCATTGTCTTGGACAGAGACTGTGCTCCAAAGTGCAACACATCCTTCAGGTGTGGACCGCCGAGAAGGGCGTCATCTCTCTGCATTGTTTCCAGAATGTCATTCCAGTGGAAGCTTACACAAGAGAGGCCTGCATGGTAGAGGCCATCGGTGAGTACAAGGAGGGTGAAACTCATCACAGATGATATCTGTGAAGTGGTTAATCCAATCTTACATCACCCTGTCAAATGTCAGATAAGTACTCTGACCAGCCACATTAAAACCGCCTGCCTAATATTATGTAGACCAGCCTAATGCCACTAAAACATTTAGGATATGAACACGGGACATTTCGGGGTGTGTTGTCTGGCACATGGCAATTGATTCTCTGGGTTCTTTGTGTTGTGGAGTGGAGTGGGGCCACTGTAGATGGACTTGTTCTGGTGCATTCTGTGGTACTTGATCAGATTAGGATCTTGGGAGTTCAGAGGCCAGGTCAATACCTTGAAATCTTTGTCGAGTTTTTGAGGCATCTTGCAGCGTACTGTTCTGCTGACTTTGGCCCCGTCCACACGAAGCCGAAACGCGTATCGTTTCCAAAACGTTCTTCGTACAGACGGAGCCGTTTCAGTAAATGTGACGGTCCACACGAATTCACCTGAAACGGCTGAAAACGATGTAAAACACACGCCAGGCCTGTTGGTGGCGCTGTGACGGCATAACGGAAACTGGCGGCGGGACTTTAGGCATGCACAGAAATCTGATACGATGTAAACATAGAACATGAAGTGGCGTTTTGTGCTTTCCATATTTGTTTGGTGAACACGGTGATAATGCAGAAGAAGTATACTTTGCTGTTTTAGCGATAACAGGGTGACTAGTTTCAGCAGTACACACGCAACACTGTACGGCGCCATAGTTGTAGTCCTTTTCTGAGTTTGGCGCATGCGTATTTATCGAGAGATGGAGCTGTGACGCAAGCGTTTCAGAAACTATGCGGATACGACCGTCCACACGGAGCGCAAAAGTGCCGGTTTCAAATCTTTCCACTCTGGGACCTGGTTTCAGAAATGATCGTTTTCACACCCCAAAACGCCGGCTTCGTGTGGACGATACACCGGTTTGACAAACTATTTGTGCGTTTACGCCTGGCTTCGTTTCCGTGTGGACGGGGCCTTTATCTAGTCTTTCTTAAAACTTACATTGAAACAATTAAATGAGCAAAAATGCAGGAGAGTAATGCGGTTGTAATGCACCACACAAGGACAACATTAGTCTTACACTTGTCAGTAACTAACATAATTGTTCCAGGGCTGAAGATGCTCACCAATCAGAAGCGAGGGGATTTCTATGGCCTCGTGTCCAACTGGCAGGTGAAGAGGAAACGGGAGCTTGGCATCCACATGCTGTACCGGGCCATGCAGATCTTCCTGGCTGAGGGTGAAAGACAGCTCAGACCAGCAGACATCAGACAGTAGAGAAACCCACTGGAGTAGCAAAACGCCAACACACAGAGGGGAAAATACCACTACTTTACAAAACAATCCGTTGTTGGTCAAACGCTGGGTGATGTATATAATATTAAGAGCTCTTGGGCTGAGCTAAGGTGATACCACATGGGCTCAGTCCCTCAGCAGCGGTCATGAGTTCGAGTCCGGCTCAAGACCATTTGCTGCATGTCACTCTCCTGTCTCCCCCACTTTCACTATGTCTCTCTACCACTAAATGGAAAAAACTCTCCCCCAAATAAAAAAAGAGCTTTTGAGCTGTTATCTTGCATTTAATTATTTTTCTGCTACAAACGATCTCTCAGTTCCCAGCAATATACAATTTGTCAAATATGATGTCAGAACTGGACAATACGGGCACAAAATCTTTCTACAGCGTACAAAAGTTTAAATTATTTGTACGGTGCAATAAACAGAAAATCAAGGTTTTGGATACCAAGTAACAATTATTAAATATTCAATAGTAGAATGCTTTGATTTTAGCAATTTTTTTTTTATTATTTTGGTTGTTTTACAACAAAATCAATACTGTAGTCTTCTACTGTCCCAACTGATCAAACTGTATCTGTGAGAAAGGCTTTCCTTATCCAATACTCTGATTCACATAAAGTAATCTTTGAATGATTGTTGAAATTACCTGCAAATTAAGGTATCCCCAGAGCATTTAGGGCAGGGTGACTGCTCCTGTTAAAGAATTTATTCACTGAATGTCAACATGAGTAAAATTGGATCAGTCATAATGTCTATGAACTGATTTTTTTTTTATCAATCGTTTTCTGTTTTAAAGTGTACTTTTGGGTTCCGCTTTCTAAAAGGTTTCTTAAAGCTTTTTTTTATGGGTAGACAGACAGAGTGAAAGTGGGGGAGACAAGAGAGTGACATGCAGCAAATGGTCTCGAGCCGGACTCAAACTCATGACTACTGCTAAGGGACTGAGCCCATGTGGTATTGCCTTATCTCGGTGAGCTAACCTGCAGCCCGAAAAGCTGTATTTTGCATTCATTTTTTGTTTGCTTCATGTGAATTGTAGGTTAATTTTCCTCTGTGCATTTCCTTTATCTTCCCAGACTAAAAATAACAATTCCACAAAAATAGAACATTCTGATCGCTTATAAAACATTTTTAAAATTCTCAAAATTGTAACCACATAACTTTCAGAAGTCAAGACGAATAAGCTTTTTTTTTTTTTTTTTTTCCCCAAAAGCATATCTCCCATTGGGTCACTTAGTTGTCCTACTGACTTTTTCAATTTGATCCACAACCTGGTTCCAGTGCATTTCTGCTTAATCAAATTGCTGGTGTCACATCACACATAATCCGTCCATAATGTCTTAAAAAATATTTTCCAAAGAAGCTAGGCGAGTGGTACAAATGAAGGAAGCCTGGCAGTCACTCAGGTTACTTATTTAGTGTAAAAAAAAGAAAGAAAGAAAGATGAATTTATTATAGGTTGGTTACTAGCATGATAGGTGTCATTGAAACTCATTGTTTGTTAAAATGTAGTATAATTTGTTTACATGGCTGAATTTCCATTTCATTAGTTGTGTGATTTTGTTTTTGTTAAAAAAAAGACCTGACATGATATAATCGTGCTTAAATAGTAACTGTATGTATACTATTCCTTTCAAGTGTCAGTTTAATTAGAGGTAGAAGCAAGATGTTTTAGTTTTTAGAAGGTACATCAGCACTTAAGATGTTAAAATCAGGAGATTTTCTTGCTCAGTAGGTGAAAGTAGAGGTAGTTTGTGGTATTTACACCATTTTATGTTGTAATATGCAGGATATATAGACTGGACGCGTTATCACTGGGAGTTACAGCTGTTATTTCATGTCATAATCTCCGTAATTTTATCAGCTTCTGAAATAAATGAGGAATGGAGACACATTGGTCAATGTAATCGCAAAATGAAGTCACTTTGTTTTACAATCTCATCTCATTGTGTACACATCAATGACCAGGGCAGTTAGTTTTAAAAGCGTTCCTCATCTCCTCAGGGCATTACTGTTGATGAGACGTCTAGAAGCTGCACATATTTTTATTACAATATGGCATTAATACAAGAACAGTTTAAAAAAGTAATCTGTACTGGTATTTTAGAAAAAAAATAAAAATAGTTACACCCTGATCTCAAGATTTAAAATCAAGGCATTAGATAAAATACTGTAAAGCATTAACTTTTAACTTTGATATTAGTTGTAAGAAAGTAATTACCTATCTCAACAAAGCTCAACAGCAAAACAATTTCAAACATTTAATAGTGCAAAGACGGTGTGGCGGCAATTTCTCAGCTTTCAGATTGTCATTTTAAAAATAAAGCCCCTTGATTGTAATCTGTGTTTTTTGACTGCTTTTTAATCTGTCATGTGCAACAATACACTTATAACTTTGAAATACATTCCCTGGAGTTTCTCTTTTATTGTGAGTATACGAACAACAACTGCTGCTGTGTTCTCTTACCCCCTTTTTTGCATTTATGTAAATGTAGGGAAAACAATGAGGGAGGTATAAACTTGGTGGGGATGAATTTGTAATTCTCTATGTGGCCTGTTGTTTGGTGTCCCTCTAGTGGACAGAGGAAGTCTTTAATTTTGTTCTTCGATGCAGAGCTTTTCTCTACATACAGTAAGTGTTTTGAAATTAGTGTTTTGTGTTACTATTGGAGGCAATTATTTCATTGTGACCTATATATTATGTTGAAGTCTAATACTGCTATTTAACAAAAACACACAATTCATTGTCACAACCTTAGGTTTATTTTAATTATAACTCACTGAGAAACTGTACAAATGTGTATCATTTTGGCCAACATGGACTTATTTTCCCTCATTTCGACAAAAAATACAATTTAGACATTAATGGTGAGCATAAAATAGCTTCGTGAGAATACAATTTTTCTCGTTAAAAAGATGCACATTTATTTTTGGAAGAATAGGCTTTAATTACTGTTATCAGGACTCATTCAGTTTCATCTGCGGTCCCTTGCTAGTTAGGCAATATTTTCTTCCAAGCATCACACGTTCTACACTATAAAACCACGAATGTCCTCTGTGTGTCTAATGTCAATCCCGAGCACTGTGACCTAACTTGCACAGTGAATTTTCTGAGGGGGACTGAGAGGTTGCATATCTCCTCTGAGTAATTACTTTTTTCTGCACACATTTCACAGTTTAGACTCTTTAGAAAGCAGTCTTAAAAATGTGCAGAATAAGTATTATAAAATAGAGGCGTACATCTAAAAATATTCAATAAAGTGCTACATCATAAGGCTATTTCTAACACTTGGAATTACAGTAATGACCCATGTGGTGCATAAATGAAACTAAAGACCACGTAAAGAGGGGATTTCCAGTTGCACAAGTACTTTTCTTTATCTTCTTCTGGTCAAGAAGTGGTTTTTAGTACAGAATCAACCCTCTGCAGTCTTTTATTGAATACTAATCAGGTACTTTCCTGACACGTTAGTGAAGCAGTCTTCACAAAACGGCTTTTAACTCACCCAGCAGAATAAAAGTCATTTATATAAAGATGTTTTATTAGCGTACTGTTACCGACCAAGGACTGAACCAAATCATACTATAATAATATAAATGAACTTTATTTTTATACTGACTTTCATACAAGAAATGCTTCTTTACAGTAAAGAAATTGCATGCACTGGGTGCTTTATGTCTGGTTTATAAATATAGAATAAGCATAAAACCATGGATAAAATGTGAAAATTAATGCAATTAAATGGAGAAAAAAATAATTATGAAATGAGCATAGATACAACACATAAGATGGTAAATTGAATCAAGTAAAAAAAGAACATTTTAAGCTTTTCTTTTGCTATGAGTTAAGCATTTAGAAACAAACATAAATGTCTCACTTTATTTGTAACCCTGCCGTCACAAGTGACAAATGACATACACAATGAAGGGACACTGTAAAGGCATAGTGTAAAATATATTATTATTTCATAATAAAAAATGTATTTATCATGACATGATAGAGAAAAGAAAAAATTATCCTTACACAGTACCCCAGTATAAACTGTGGCGGAAGTGAATTCCATTCAGATTGAGAGTAAAAGAGACGTAATAAATTTGTAGAGGTTGTTATTGTCTCCTACAAGTTGCTTTTATTTTGAGATTGCTGCCTGCTCAGTCAGTTTGTTGGGGTTCTGTATGGGCACATCTATGTCATAAAGCTACTGCAATTGCAAAAACGTGCTTTGAAACTCAGTCAATAATGAATGAATGATTCACATTCATTTCTCTAGCATACAAAGATGTATTGCACTACTTTCACTACATAATTTAAATGTGATAATTAATAGTATATTTATCACCCACTAAGCAAGAGCTATGTTAAAATATTGCCATTGTAAATTATATTTTTAAGTAACACGTAAAAATGTAAAACATTTGCATTATATAATATATAATATTGTTTTACTGTATGTACAAATCGAAGATAAGAGGTGTTAAACAAGTAGCCAAAAACTTAGCAGCAACACTAAATGTTAACTAAAATTAAATATGCATCACATCAGTGGCTTTGATCTGTAATATTAATCTACTGTAGACAGGTTTTACTATTAGGAATGTTTAATAGAGGGCTTTACCTGCGTTGCATTCAACCTCATCACTTTCACATCCTCTAACCAAAGTAAAGACTAACAAGAAAGACATCCAGGACTGATATAGTGATCATTTATTTGATAAAATATAACAAAAAAAGAACATACAGTATTACAACAGTCAGGAATACACAGTGCAGTTACATAATCTTGTGGTTCTTTAAAGATTTGTTGAAAAGAAAAAGGGTTAGGTACTTTATTTTTTTCACATATTACAAACAACCTTCTCAAAAATAACACATTAACCATTTGAAATACATCTGTAAAATTATGCTTTACTGACCAAGTATATTTTATTCCCAAAAGGTCACTTCTATATTAATCTTATGTATTCATATTCTGCACATTCATGTTTATTTTTTATGTGATATTTACAACTAAATCAGTTATAAAACACTAAATGCAAGGCAAGCCATGAGTGTATTATTCTTCAAAGGTCATTTTTTCCAGCTATCTCATTGCATTTTCTTATTCTTCCTTTTGCTCCTATAGCAAACTCAGACCCCTCTGCTGCATGCAAGTGTGATTGAGATGCAATCTGAACTGCCTGTGAGTTCACAACGCACATGTGCGGCTGTTGTTGAGGGAATGCAAGGGAAGGAGACAGGCAGAGAAATAAATAATGCCATCATCAGCATATCGTGACACTATTCCTTGTGACGGCTGGATGAAATCTGGGACACAGTTGCATTCATCGTTCAGTGAGCTCTTCCACACAGTTAAACCCACCGACAGCAATGAATGTTGATTGTGACCTTTGCTGTAGTTTTGAAGCTGGAAGTATTTTGCGTATATTTATGCAGAAGGGATGCAGTGTTCTTCGTCCCAATTTTTTTTTGAAGGAGTCTTCGGCCGAGCCTGTGTGCAGGTTTCCGCGTGTGTTTGACTTCTTTTTTTTCTTCTTTTTCAAAACACTGAGTGACAAAGGCTGGCCACAGGGTACAGTCAACGGTCGATGGTTTTTTCAATTTAGCTCAAACTCACCGACAGCGTTGAATGTTCACTGGGGCAAACACAGACCTGATGGTGACCAGGGATGACAGTCTGCTTAGAGATGCAGAGGGAGCATGTCTTCTCTGTGGGTAGAGAGGCTTCTAACTCTCACACTCTCTCACTAAATCTCTCTTTCATTCTCAGGAAGGACACTGGAAAGGTCATGAGTGTTTTACCAAACTTTGATGATACCATCTTTTCTAATTAGGCTTATCAGATAACTGCAGACATCTAAATTAAATATTATCCCATATCATTTACATTATTTGTGCTGATTCAAGTTACAAATTAACAGCATAAATAACTAAACATAATGTGCTTTATTAGAAAAAACATTTCTAAAGGTTCAGTCATCAAAAACCTGTTTTCTCCCACATTCTTTGGATCTTATACCTGTTCACATGCTACACCTTAGAAAAGGCACAAAATAGGAGTAATTTCAGGGATCAAACATGCCAAAATACATCAAATGGAATTATGGAAATACTCACGAAACTGCTTGCAGTAATATTTTTGTCTAAAACCATCAATGTTGATTTCGTTTTTATTAAGAGAGTTCCCTCCTCCTGTCATTTCTTCTTGTAAAAAGGATGCAGAACTGACTTTGGCTCGCCTCTTCTTAAATCTTAGCAATGCAATGAAGCACTGTTTGCACTATTACCTTCTATGACACATGATGATTATAATACTAAAGCAAGTGTCAGCGGAAGGGAACACATTTTATTTTCATCGCAAGCAACAGTTAGATGGGGGAAGTCAACTTGAAACTCCTGACTCATACTGGGTTTTGAGTAAACAGCACCTGGGTGGAGGCTGCAGCAGCCAGTTGTCATATGCTGTATTGAAGCGCGGCGGCACGGCCTCTAGAGAGGCACCAAGCATGCCTCAATGGCTTCATGCAAGGTGGAGGATGAGGAAGACAATGGGTATGAAACTGTCGACTCACCCTGATCAATAGCGTCTGTTGTTTTCGCTATGATGTGGCGCGGTGGCTAGACCAAACTGTTTTTTTTTCTTCCTCTTGCACAAGTACCAGTAAAGAAACTGTCCACCATCTTGTATGAAAGGTCTCATTACACAGTGCTGAATCATTGCTCATCTTGAAAAAAAAAAGTGCAGCATATGTGACAAGCACACAAAAAAAATCAAATGCCACAAAGCTGCTGCAGCAATTAGATGTGACGTGACAGCAACTGTGGCAGTGAGTCAAGATGTGGTCGGATGATAAATACGGTGTTTGGACACTTTTCCACGGCAAGATACGGTGTGACTAAGATGATGTGGTGGATATCTCATCTCTTGCCAAATACTCCTTCAGCGTAGAAAACACAAGAGTCAAAAATAACAGCATGACTGTCTTTACTATTAAGCAGGAGCGCAATGAGTGTTAACATTTGTGCAGACATTTAAAGAACAATGTGCTGCGTCTCTGTCTTTTAGAGAACAAGAGCTATTTATAGATGAAGATATGAATGTGTGTGTTATTAAGAATTACAAGCTTTTTAGAGGAATGAATTAACTGGGATACAAATGATGACGTGACACAGTAGCAGCAGCCCTTGCGATAATAAAATCAGAAAACAGTTTGCTGGCTGATGACACATCACCCAAGCCTGGACCGAAAAGCACAGTCCTTGCTGCGAGGGACAGGGCTAACTTGGTCTCTCTTCACTCTCCCCAACAGTGATTTGAGTGACAGCGTTGGAATTGACAGAAGTGGATGAGAAGGAATGTAGATTTATAAGGTCTTCTCTGGCCGCAGGATGAGGGTGACAGTAGGAAGAAAGATCCGGGACACGCAACTAGAGAGAGAAGAGCCCTGAGCTGACAATGTGACCCTAATCTGAATGACAAGGTCTGCACATCAGCCCTCAAACCAGCCTGGGCTGTGTGAGGAGGGGAGGGGGGAGTGTTGGAGGATGAGGAAGCTGAGGGGAGACAGGAAGAAGAGAGGGGGGAGAGAGAGAGAGAGAGAGAGAGAGAGAGAGAGAGAGAGCGAGCGAGAGGAATAAGAAGAGACAGAGGAGGGAGGAGGGAGAGGGCAGGCAAGGGTGTCCTTCCTTCAAACATGCTGGCCTTAATGGCACGGACAGCTATGACATTTAACCACTGAATCATTTTTAGATAAGTGGATGTGGTGGGGAGGGTTTGAGACTTGTAAAAATTCCACGAGGCGTTTTTTTTTTTTTTTT
>OMNN01031008.1:0-19586 GCA_900302755.1 Chromis chromis | reverse complement strand
GCCTAGTGGTTTATGAAGTGAACTTGTAACCAGTGGGTCGCTGGTTCGAGTCCCTGGACTGGCAAGAGGTTGAGGTGGGAAAGTGAGAGCGACCGCTTGTCCCAGTCACCACCACTGT
This sequence comes from Chromis chromis, assembly GCA_900302755.1. Classification (NCBI taxonomy): domain Eukaryota; kingdom Metazoa; phylum Chordata; class Actinopteri; family Pomacentridae; genus Chromis; species Chromis chromis. Next base: position 19,468 of record OMNN01031008.1, on the reverse strand, counting down.
GAGCCCTTGAGCAAGGCCCTTAAACCCTGACTGCTCCCTGGTGCTGCACCGCGGCAGCCCACTGCTCCTAGTATGTATAGTTAAGGTTAACTTTGAATAGGATGGGTCAAATGCAGAGAAGGAATTTCCCCAAGGCGATCAATAAAGGTTAGATTATTATTATTATTTTAAATCCTACATGAATAAAAGTCAGTTCTCTGATCAAGTGGCTCTCTCATCTTACATGTCATAATGTGACTTAATGTTGCTGCTTGTTCTCTTCACGGATGCCACTAGATCTGGAGCTCCACGTCCACAATTAATCGGAGTAAAGGCCCCAAAATGCATCATATCTTTTAATTTGTTGTCATTCCTGTCAGCTGCTTCTAATGAAATAACTGAAATGTCTCAAAGGGTTGCACAAGATAAAATGTTTGAGTTGCTTTTGTCACATTCTAAAATCAGATTTTTCTCATGTACAATAAAAAAGAACTAGAAACTAAAGTTGTCAAATGAGTGTAATTGAGTAAAAACTACAATAGTTTCCTCTTAAATGCCCATCATAAAGTAGCATAGAATGAAAATACTAAGTATGCATGCTCCAAAAATTGTACTTAATTACCAAATCAACTCACAACTACATAAACTGAAAGTTATTTTTGAAAACACCACAGATTAAGAATTAAAGCTTTTGCAGCACAGCGCCAGAGTTCTCATAGTTCTGCTGCTGAATGCTTAGACAGGATGTCCAGCATGTGAAAGTGACCAGGTGTCATAAACAGAGAAGCTGTTAGTAGATGGAAAAACACTGAGCGGCTGAGATACTGTGATGCACGTGAGTCAGCAGCAGCTAACACATGTTCAGTCTTACCGTCACAGAGATTTTTGTAGTCGCTGCAGCAGTTGTTGTACTGGGGACACTTGGAGTTGCAGTGGCACTCGTTTTGAGAGTTGTATTTCTCATTACACCTGCCTTTACAGGATAAGGCTGATGCTAGAAGAAAAGAAAATACACATGTTATCAGAGTGAAGTTATATTTTCCACATAAATCTAAACATATAATAATCACTGTTTGTGTTTTGGCAGCTTTTCTGTCACTTACCTTTACATTCTGCAACGTAGTCTGAACAGCAGTCTCTATAGCGCTCACAGGACGGGTTACACTGGCAGGAGAAGCCACTGTTTGTTCCATAACCACAGCGTCCTCGACAGGAGTCCAGGCTGTCTGGAAACCAACAGCACAGACTCAATCAGGCAGCAATACATTCAGATCCTGGTTGTACCTGTGTTACATTAAAGATGAAATGATTATTATGATATTAATAGAGCTGAAAGGTCTCTTACTGCTGTATCCCTGACAGAACAGGGTCACACAGAGTACAAGGATAGTAGCAGCCTTCATTTTGGCTCAGCCGCAACCTGAAAAACTGGCTGTTATCACAGTCTCTCCTTCTTATAGCAACTTTCACATACCACGCTCACACTGACCCCGCCCACTGGTCAGGTTGTCAGTCACCTTCATCACCATCATATCTGCTTGAAAAAACTCCCTAAAATGTGTGAAAAATTGTGCAGAAGCCCTGCTGGGTCTTTTACCTGTCATCATAAACAGGTGCTCTTTGGATTTGGCAGGGCTCCTTGCATGGGTGGAAAAAGGTCTCAACACCAAAAAATGAAAAACAACTCTCCTATAAAAATGATCCAAGGCAGATTTGTGCAAAATTAAAACGCCTTTATTTAACACGTCAATTTATTTCTTCTTTGTTTTTGACTTATGCACATTGCACACATTTCCTCCAATTGAGCTCATTCACCAAAAGTGTAAGTCACTGCTGACAATGACCCTGTGACAGAAAATGTGTTGGGCATTTTTAATACATGTTGTCATGTGAAAAAAAAGGGCATTTTAAGATTGCACAAACCCCACAGTGTGGCATTTGAGAGTTTTTGTAGGAGACTTGCATTAAATTTTTTGGTGTTGAGACCATTTTTGATTAACTTTTAATTTCATAATCATAAACTAATGTTGGTTGATTTATTTATGGAGCTATGAAACAAGTCTAATGTATCGGACTGTGTTGATGACCTCTGAATAAAGCAGGAACTTTTAAACCTTTAATCTCTTCTCTGTGAAACTGCACACCTGCTTACAACACAGGCGGCGCTTTAATGTATCAAAATAAAACCGTATCATTTTATAAGCTGCGATAACGACTACGATTTCAGGTTTTTTACAACTGTTGCCATCTACATTATATTAAAAAATCATGTAATTTCTATGAAATTGAAATGTCTGTTTTATCATTGATTGCATTCTGCAGTAAAGAAATCAAATCCTGTATAACAAAAAACTATTTGAAATTCAGTCATACGTCTTTTAGGACGCTTTCCTTTACCAGATGTTGTATTTCGCAGGGTTGATGATAACCTAGATGACCCAGAATCGCTCACATGCCTCAGTGTCCCTGATCATGTTGAGGTCACATGTCCTGTGCAACTGCAAATAGTATATAACAAAGTCAATGAAAGAGTGTAGAATAGCAAACATATAATTTATTCACAGATTTGTAGACACGTGAAGAAAGACAGTGTTGAAATAATTAATGGTTTTAACTGAAACTCCTTCTAAAAGAGAACTATTCATTTCACAAAACAATAGGTTCTGGCTCTTTCTTGGGTTTTGCTGCCTTTCTAAATACATAAGTATGTCATATTTGTGTACCCCAAATTATGCAGTAGATTAACAGAAAAAGCGAGAGACAGAAAACCTTTTTAGGTTCAACTAGGTGGTTGTTGTTGACATGAATTTGATTTCTAAAATCTCACAACACCAGTAAGAGTTTAACTATGAACAACAATTTTTGTGTTTGCTCAATGCTTTTTTTAAAGCTTGAATGGATGATTTAGATTAAGAGGATTAATAGATTTTTTTTAGTGATGAAAGTATGTGGTTTTTTTTATTAATCATCTTGTGATCCATCAGTTTGATCTGAAAGCCCCTTGTTAGGAGCCGCTGAGAACCTTTGGGTTTCTCTGTATAATAATATTATAAGTCCTGACTTTAACTGTTTTAAATGTGTTTAGGGTTATAAGAATCACGCGAACAAGGGATTTGACTCTCGTGAATCTTAGCTCTCTGTGTACAGTAATCAGGAAAAAAAAAACTAAGAACTAAAAATAAGGTAAAAGTTGAGCAGTAAAGAAATAAACTGGAACAATAAAAATAAGAATCAATATAAACACCCATAAGATGTCAGATACAGATTTTTGAGTACAGAATCATAGAACCTATTACAGAATATGAACGTAGGCTATGTGTAATCACAATCAGAATGTTTTATGAATAGAAATTTTGTGGGGTTTTTTGTTTTGTTTTGTTTTGTTTTGTTTTGTTTTTACATATATAAGAATAATAATTTGATCTATTAATCTACCATCGCAGTCAAGTGTTAAAACCCTTTAAAAAACTCAGCAAAATAAACTTCAGCATAATACTCTCACCAAAACAAATGACATAGAAGACAAATAAAGGGTTAATAAACTCACCGAGGCGCCGCCGTTAGTGTTGGTTGCCATGGCTGAACGCCGTCCAGTGCTTTAAAGCGTCGATGTCACATGACCAGAGGAGCGTAACTTGATTGGCTGGGCATTGGTTCGACTTAAGCCATAATCGATTATTCATGCGTAAATCTCCAGATGTGAACTTCAAATTTTTTGACTGCGAATTTTGAACACTTTTTTTTATTTTTTATTTTTGAACAACATTTTTTTTGTTTATTTTTTGAACTAAATTTTGAATTTTAATGCTTCGAATTTTTACACCTGAAAATTTGACTCAAAAATTCAGCTAAATTCAGACACAAAACATTCAGATACCGAATTTTAATGCAAAAAAAAACAAAAAAACAACAACAACAAAATTACTGTTTCAAATTCAATGGATTTTAAAATTAAAAATCTGATGAGCCTGATTTGCTTCCATATTATGCTACCAAAATATGGGAACAGGTAGCTGAGTAAAACACAAGTGTGGACGGATTTTTGGTCAGATTTGGTCTGATTATTATTAGTATTGTGTTATGGGTTAACTTTTTTACCACCATCATCTACATCTCTTCTCATGGCCTATGTAAAGGGTTAATCACCAAAAATACTATTAAATAAAATTTATGAAGACAAGTATTTCCAAGGCACACCTTTAGATTTAGAATTAGATTTGTTTATTTGCCATTATGCAGGTTAACACTATGGAAAGTGTTTTGGTCAAGAAGAACCAATCAACTCACTATTTGCAACTCCAGAAAAACTAAAAACACTAAAAACACCAGAGAAGCAGTAAATGCTAAATATTGCCAAACGTATCAACAATAGGAAAAATATAATATATTTACATATGATTGTAGCTGTAAATAATCATAAATAGGACAAATTTGAAGTTAAACAGTTTGCAAACCACTGGTCTAACTAGCCTGCGCTCACTGTGATATTATATATCATATTATATATGGAACATAGGCTGACCATAACCATACTTTTATTCATTGTATGCTGAAATAACTTGAAAAGGTTCAGTTATCAAGTTCAAATTCAGGTTCAACCCTGTTGGACTGGTCTGTCAAAATCACAATATTGCCTTTATGTGTAAGTATTGCTTTAATATTTTTTACTAGATAATAATATACAAAAATTCAGGTCAACAGCTGCATGACATACAAATGAAGTGTAACTGATAAAAAAAATACAGTAAGATAACATGCTGTAGCTTTAAGATGTAGCAGATGCACTTGTCCTCCTGCACTGCAGACGGCGCTCAACTCTAATAAATAGCTTCGCGTAAACAGTTTTGCCTCCTTGCGGCTTCCGTCCACAGCGTGGATTTCAATGACATTCTGAGCTTTCATAAGACACTTCACTTCTCCGGCGTGCAAATATGTCGTTAACCTTTTTATTCAGAGCAGTTATTAGAGACGTAGCAAAGGTGAGCAAATGAAGCTTCATTTTTATTTGACATTTCACCCAAAGCCAGAGCTGTCATGAGTTGGTTTGATTGTTAGCTGTTAGCTTCCTCACTTTCTGATTTACCATCCAGTGTTAATTTTCTAGATTCAATGAGTTGCCTTGTTAATTCATTCTTATTCCATGTTAAATAGTTATCATAGAAGTTGTGGGATGTTTTGCTTCGAAATGGCATTTGTTGTGGTAAATGTTTGGTAAATCTGAGAAGCTAAAGACAGAAGTATTGTGGTCCACTGCAGGTTTAAAGTTCTACTCTGTCCACCATCTGTCACCCTCAGGTCAGCTTCTGCCAGCATGTACAGTCTTTACACACAGGATGTCATCTCCTGGCAGCAGAGAAAGCCCTGCTGATGAAACTAAGGAAAAGCACCGGCTACACTTTCATTAACTGCAAGAAAGCTCTGGAGAAGTTTGATAATGACATAGCCCAGGTAACCCTCTCTCCTGATCTAATAATATGTGCTCTCAGGTGTGGTACAACACTGCATCTATAGCTTTGGGAGCTCTGTGACTGTGTTGTTGATGTAATTTTTCAAATGTTCAGGCAGAGTCGTGGCTACATGAGCAGGCCCAGAAGGAGGGCTGGAGCAAAGCAAACAAGCTGGAGGGTCGCAAAGCCAAAGAGGGTCTGATCGGCCTGTTTGTAGGAGACACAGCTGCAGTAATGGTGGAGGTGAGGCCATCGGCACAGGAATTTATTAGAAGTATCATCATTTCCATTGATTGATCTCCAGTTTGTTGGACATGTTGGCTTTCACTGATATCACCTGCCTTTATTCTTGTCTGTCTGATGCAGGTGAACTGTGAGACAGACTTTGTTGCTCGCAATGAGAAGTTCCAGCAGCTGGTTAAGGATGTAACTTTTGCCACCTTGGCTCACCATCGGAATAAAACTCAAAACCAGGGAGGATATGTGAAGGTAAAGATGCACACTGAGGACACGAGGTAGAAATTAATCGGATTAGATTTTATTTAGAATTGTAATAGACACATGAAGTGACGGATATTGTAGATCTTTTGTCTTAAGTCATTTTCTGTTCCAGTAAAGCCAAGTTAATTTTTATTAATTAATCCACACCATTCATTGTTTTTGATTATTATGAGCGTGCAATGTTCATATAACTGCTTTATGAAGAGGTGATTCTTTTATCAGTGGTATGCATTTGTTTTCACACTTTCAAATTGTTATTATAAGCTAGACGTCTATCAAATTATTTAAAAGAGACTACAACAATAATGTAAAATTGCTCCTGTGTCAGTGATGCAATTAATTGCTAATGGATTTCAGGTAGTGTGGTAATAAACATCATGCCGGGGACAGAAATTGCATAATTTAACAAGCAATTATTGCAGTGCAGCAGTTTAAAGTGTTTGGCAGGTTAAAACTGCTGTACAACTTCAACACTTAAAATCTTCTTATATCAGCTTACACATTACACAAAACTACTTTTTAGTTTGTTATAAAGTATTTATTTATGCTGACATTGTGATTATATTTGCTCAATTTAGGTGGGGTGGTGCAAGTAAAGTATTGCTCTTTTCACAGTTGCTGTATAAGATAAACATTGTAGGACAAGAGTGCTGGTGGAGGTCAAATGATTAAAGATTCTTTTAACTATTACAAAATGGAGCTGTACACAACTTACAGTGTGTGATGCCATGTTCATGTTTCATTAAATAACTGTGTGATGGATTTCCTGCAGACAAACTCTGTTGGAGATCTGACTGTTGCTGTCTGACATCTCCTTAATGCAGCATCTCTAAAGGTGCCTGCTGATGGGAAAGAATCCACAACTGTTTGCTCAGGATGTCAGACTGCACCAACCCTTTTACCTTCTTCCTCTACTATGACTTTGCTAACATACTTATCTTGGTTTTCAGAGTGTCCTGGTAGGAGATGAGTTAAGCAAACTCCATGTGGGTGAAGGAGCTTCACTGGCTGACCAGGTGGCTCTCACAATAGGTCAGTAAGAAAAATATATTTTTCCCTTTAAGTTTAAGTGCTCAGTTTCCCTCTAAAACAGTGCTGTCAGCCATGCATGTATAGAGTGTACACATTCTGCATGTATTCCACATAGTGGTCAACCACCATTTATAGAGTTAGTTGTTGGTTGAATCATTGAAGTCTATTTAAACTGTGTCCTCAAACCTACAGTGTTTTTGATGTCACTGATGCAGAGGCATTATGTGTTTGTGTTTTCTTCTGATTATCATGGACGTAGTATCTCTTGAATGCTTTTATTGACTTTCTTCAAATTTGACACAGATGGTGACTTGGACTCAATGATGAACTGATTAGATTTTGTTTATCAAAGGTCAAGATGTCTCTGACCTAGCCGTTAACTGTAGAAGTCGTACACTAGTTATGACAAATGTCTAAAAGGATAAAATAAAGAAGTGATATAGTTTTATATCCAATATGTCAAAGGCCATCTTCGCTGTGCGATCATAATGTTCTGCAAAGACACTTTTCGGGCCATTATTCAACACCGTAAGATTGGAGAGATTGTGACCATCCAGCTGGTGAACTTAGTGCAGGATTTAGCTGCTAAACAGTCAAATATTGACTGAGACATGTTGGAGTTGGACTTAACAGGCAGCCAGAAACGTCACATGAAAGATTTTTTTTGCTCTGTATGTGCTTCATGTGTAAATAGGCTACTGTTTACTGACACGTTTGCACATTAACTTACATGTAAGTTCTAATCAGACATGATATAATTTAATCACATTCTGAAATGTTGATTCAAAATTGTCAAGTTATCACTCAAAAGCAAAAAAAGAAAGAAGAATAAACAAAAATATCTTTGGATATGCTAGGAACTGTGAATACTAACTTTCTTTTAAAAAGAGGGTCAAAATGAATCATGCCAACTTGACACTAATCATTTACCATCTAAGGATTAAAGCAGCAGTGCTTGTTTAAACAGGTTTCTGTCTTTGTCCTCAGGGCGTCTTGGTGAGAACATGTCAGTGAAGCGGGCGGTGACAGTTGGAATTCCTGCTGAGTGGCACATCGGCTCATACGTTCACGGAGGTGTGAGCGGTCAGACTGAGGTGTCCATGGGCCGGTACGGTGCCCTGGTTGTATTTCAAGGTGGAAAGGAGGAAGAGAAGGAAACCGTAGGCCGTAAACTGGGACAACATATAGTGGGAGAGGCTCCCATGTCTGTGGGCAACATGGACGACCTGCCCTGCGGTGAAAGTGAGACACGCCTGCTGCCTCAGACGTTCCTGGCAGACCCCAGCAGGACAGTGGCTCAGTTCCTCAGGGGTAAACAAGCTCGAGTGCTGGACTTTGTCCGATTTCAGTGTGGTGAGGCAGCTAGCCAAGAGTCAGAATGAAGGAAAGGAAATGTTTTATCTAATGCAAGTCATTAAGTGTCTTTATTTCATATGAGGATGAAATGCAAGCACCGTAGTTGTTTATTATCTCACATTCGGACAGTCACACAGCGTCATCATGAATTTCAAGCAGAATAAGTAGACCTTCCAGCGCTGATGCCTGATGAAATTACCAGTCCAACAATAAAATGTTTGTCCTGAAAATCTTTCTTCTCAGTTTGTATTGATTTGTGTTTACTACTGTGTGATATAGATGATAAGATTCACTCTTTTGAACGGATACTTAACTTTGTAAATAAGAAAATTATGCTGTCATCATAGTGTTACAATATGAATACACGTGTTTACATAAGAATCTGAATAGAAGAACATGTTAATATCTCGATGGGGCTTGACATTTGGCCAACTTGATAGGGAGATTAACTAATTTAAATATTAAGGACAGTATTACTAATTATTGAAATTAACCTGACCAATTTAGGAAGTCAAATTGTGACCCTACAAAAATACACATGAAAACCCAACAAATTTAAGGATTTCCTGTGAGCAAGCTGTGATTTTATATTTATTTTTATGTGTATTATTATTTTTATTATTACTATTGATATTATTAAGAAAGAAAAGGCTGGATGAATATAGTGGGCTGTCTCAACTAAATGGTTGTCCTGGGCAAAACAAGGACACTTGTGTTTTGACAAAAGTGTTTTATTTCTTCTTATCTTATGTAGTTTAAATTAAAAATATCTTATGTGCTTAGTCGACAATTGAAAAGAGCATAATCAAGCATAAGCTCTCATGTACCTCTCCATGGCAGTTTTGCCTGCATAAGAAAATGATAACAGTAACCAAAAAATATTATTTTGCCTACAGTAATTTAGAGGGGGGGGAAATGAATGAATTAATGAATTAAAGAGACATTGTGTCACCCCAGTCAGTATGAGTAATGGTCTCACTCTGTCCTCTATAAAACCTGGGTGACTCCTGCTCTGCCCTCAAGCTCCTGCAAAATATGCCAGTAATGCGGCTCTGAAATCGAGGCCTGTGATTGGCTGTTGCTAATAAATCTACGGTGACATCATCACAAACAAACCGGAACTAGCTGGCGTCCTCACAGCTCAGAGAAGAGTCAAGCGTCTCAGCCGTCTGTCATCTAAACGCCCAAACCAGACATGGTAAGTTAACATATTCTGCCACATTGCTTTATTAAAACAGCTACGTTTTATAAAATTACGGTAAATTTCTTCTTTTTGAGGTTTACATCTAACTCGGATAACGTTAAGCTAACAGTAGCTTTGTATCTGTGCTGGCCTGCTTCTCTCATTCCAGCTTAAACGTCGAGCCTTTAGCTACAAGCCTTTTCTTGACTATCCTTACGGTAGCTCTAATGAAGGAGACGCAATTTATTAATTACACTGATAAATTACTCCTTTTTTCTCTGCTGCTTCGTCTAACTGTTACTCCCTCTTCCTTCGCTCTGCCTCATTCAGTCTGACTTCTCAGAGGACCAGATAATGGGTGAGTTAACGCTGATATCTGATTATCTAAAGGAATTTTAATGGTTAATGGCATTACTAATTCGTACCATATCATCACAGTAATTTAACTAGCACGTATTTATGAATAGCTTTATGAATTCTGACCCTGTAGCCGGACAGTTATCCCTCCAAACCCCTGGATCCTTTCAGGTAAATGAACAAAGACAATGATCATTGTGTTGATCATTGTCTTTGATCAACACAAAGATCAAAGACTGAGCTTAATCCACTTAATGTTTTCTACCAGTGTGAAATTCTCTTTGTGTGTTGATTGAAGGCTTGTCACGACTAAAACTGGACAAACAATAAACCCTGAATGCATCACGAGTGCTACAGAGTGAGATACTAACTTGCAAAACAGTAATTTGGTAAAGCATGTTGGTGTGTTTGCATGCTGATGGCAAAATATACATTTTAATAGGGCTGAATGATTTAGGGCAAAGTATGTAAAGGTGATTGGTTCTCACAGACATTGCGATTGATTGATATGTGATATTTAAGTCAAGCTTCAGTTCACTATCCTCTGTGATAGATTAAATAAATGAGGGAGCATTACCACATGAGATACCATCCAAAGTTTGACTATTGCACAAAAAAGACGTCATTATTTAGTAAAATTACTGACATGAATGTTTAAACCCTGGCTCAGTTCTGCATAACATCCTGAATTGCAGCCTTTGCAATTTGCTAATTGCATCAAAGTCAATTGATTGTTCAGCCCTACATTTTAAATGTGTGAAAGTCAGCAGTCTTAATAATGACTGTTTGTGTTCAGCATTGCAGTGTGTGGACCAGGTTGTGGCCCAGACTTGCTTACAGGCCAAGTCAAGTCACATCCCTGTTATTTATATAGCACATTTAAAACAGCTGTTGAACCAAAGTGCTTTCCACTAGAAGGATAAAAATGGTGTTACAAGTTTACCTAACAAGTTGACTTATTGAGGTTAGTTAAGACCCTTCAGTGTTATTTATGTTGGAAATTTACCTGAGTAATTGAAATATTATTGATTAAAACCCTACAAAAGTTATATAAAATGCAACCTTACCGGACTATAACAAACATAACCTACAGTATTAATAATTTTGAAGATTAACCTGACTGATTTTGAACTACAGTTGTTGTAAAAGTTGTAATTTATAGAACTAAAGTTACGACCCAACAAAAATACATACAAAAAAGCACCAAAGTTACAGCTGTTTAGTGCCATTGGTTAACATGACAAAAGTCTTGCCAACAGTGACTCACTCCTGCAGCAGCACAGTATATTTCAGTGTGTCTGTTTCCAATCTGATACCAATAACACAAGGACCAGCTAAAGTATTTTTACTTAGTTTGAAGTCATGTGTTGAGCTGAAAGCATCGTTAATTGGTTCTAATGCTTCAAACAAGTAGTGTGTCTATGTTTTATCACATGGATCTGCCTAGATCTAGATCAAATGTGAGATGGATCCATTTTTTGGTTTTGAGCTTATTCATGCTGTTGTTGATATTCAAAACTGCTGCTATTGATCTGCCAGCCCCTATCTCCAGAGTACTACCATTTAAGGAATACTTCTACCTTTCAGTTATAGTGCATGTATGTAAACCTGCAGGTTCAGTTAGTAGCTTTGCAAATAGTTCTTACAAGGCAATTTCATATGTGTAACTGCAACCAGTTAATTTGGTTCTGACTTCTGATATGTTATCATGAAATGATACCAACCACTGCAGCAGTGTTAGGAACTGCTCCTGCTGTGCTGCTGTGTTAACTGCATGTGTTAACTCTAAAATGACTTATGACAGATCTACTGTTCTACTATACAAACAAGCTTGTTCAGTAAATATTACAATAGTACAATTATTTAGATTTCAATTTATTATAGTAAACATTTGTAATTTTTATTAACCTGATATACTGTGCAGCTGAATCTGAGTTCTGCTTCTCTGTCTCCCTATCAGAGTTCAAGGAGGCCTTCCTTCTGTTCGATCGGACAGGTGAGGGGAAGATCACCTACAGCCAGTGTGGTGACGTGATGCGAGCCCTGGGACAGAACCCAGTCAATGCTGAAGTGCTTAAAGTCCTGGGAAACCCCAAGTTAGAAGGCAAGTGTCTGATTCACTCGTCACGCTAAAATGGACAAATTCAATCCACTATATCATAATTGTTTTGGTTAAGACTTTGGTTGGTTGTTACACGTGTATGATTATAATCCCTTTTTAAAACCATAAAGAGTAGCACATCTGTTGAACTCTTGATTTGTTATTTGCTTTATTTATTATCATGACTCACTAAAACTGTGCAAATCGACTCCATAAATAAGGTGAGATGTGAATCTGTTGGCGTAAACTGGTGTGTGAAAATGTTAGCATTCGTGGAACAATGCAAGACTTTTTTCTCATTTACTCATTTTTCCAGGTGTGTTTGTCTGTAAACAATCTGTTATCAGCTTATCTTTGGTGTAGTATCTGTTCTGTAAGAGGATAATTTAACATTAGCAAATGTGTTATGATGTCCCTGATTACAGAATGGGCCTGGAAAGGCTCGGCTATACTGAAAACTGCATTTGATTTTTTAAGTAAAGAGTGTAAGGCTGGGATCGAAAAGAAGTTCTAAGTCTGGTACAAGCTTCCTGACGTAGAGGCAAATCTCTTCCATGTGATTTCTGGTGGATCATAAAATAAAACGACTTCCGTCTCATGTTCTCATTTGTTCCCTGCAGAAATGAACTACAAGATGCTGGATTTTGAACAGTTCCTGCCAATGCTTCAGGCCATTGCTAAGAACAAGGACCAGGGTTCTTTTGAAGATATCGTAGAAGGCCTGCGTGTCTTTGACAAGGAGGGAAATGGCACAGTGATGGGAGCAGAGCTGCGTCATGTCCTCACCACACTAGGTGAGACCTGCAAAATGCAAAGACTGTTTGTCATCATCTGGTAATCACAGCTTATCTGTCTGTTAGCTCATCGTGCTTCAGGCAGTTTTCAGTACCAACAAGTCTGCTCTCTCCTTTGTTAGATCATCTGTCTGTCTTTATTGTGTTTTAAAATGCTTTGTTTTCCTTTGTGTTCCAGGTGAGAAAATGACAGAAGAAGAGGTGGAGACTCTTTTAGCAGGACATGAAGATGCCAATGGCTGCATTAACTATGAAGGTAAATCAGTATATACAAAGAAACAACAAAACCATATTTGTATCTCAACAGTGTCACATGAAAATATGTGAAAAACAACACTACTGCTGGTGATGATTAAAACAAGCGTCCTTGTGTGTTCATGTCACATGCTCACTGACTCAGTGTTCCTGTCTCACAGCTTTTGTTCATCACATCATATCTGGTTGAGCAGAGGGTATGAGCAAATCTCTAAAAAGCAGCCCTCCACCTGTTGATATCCTGCCTCAGTGCTGAGGCATCTTTCAGCCACCTGGAGGACGAACAAACAGTTCAGAGACTCACCACTGCACAGAGGCTCTTTTTAGCGAGACAGTAAACCAAGAACACAAAGTCAGTGGAGCAGTTGATTGTGTTTTCCTGTGACAGAGTTGTTTGGTTCATTCCCAACAACTGTTTAGGTCCAGAGACAAATATCCAAAACAAACATCCAACCAAATTAATACATTTGCAAACATATTCATTTAGAAAGCATAAAAAGATTAACTGTAGCTTATTTCTTGGCCTCTGAGCACTGGTGGTGTTCCGGTAATTCTTTGACTGTCAACCGCTCCCCTTTGGTCCTGCACTGCTCCTTTGTCTCCCCTGACTGCAGCCTGCATTTAGCATTCCTGCATGTTTCTAGGCAGTAAAAGTCTAACACTTGATTTTAAAAATTTAAGGTCATAAAATCTCTTAAAAAGTCTTATTTTTACTTGTAGGAAGTCTAGACTAACTGAGACATGTCTAAATACAACAAAGTAGAACATATGGAGAAGATGCTGCTAGGACAAGAGAGGAGTTGGGAAAGTTGGATAGGGAAAAAGCTACTGAGCTACAATGGAGACTTTTCTTTTAAAAAACAAACTATGTAATCAGCCAGTGGGTAAAGAATGCCCCCCGTAGTGTTGAAACAGTCGACAAGAAATGGATTATTAAAATAATCAAGAGGAAACTTGCATTTTCTCCAGAATGTGGATATCATGGATATGATGTCACTGATTAGTATATTTAGTTCTTCTAGGTATTTGTACTGTTGGTAAAAAGTAGTTTGAAGACAGAAGTTTGGGTGCTAATGCAGGTATGACATCTCCATACTGTGCACTAAGATGTCATATCTGCATTTGACCATTTAATTTGAATAAAAATGGTTATGTTCTGCTGTAGAAATGTTATTAATATTTCTCTGTTTAGGTCTTAAAGTCATAAATATGCTTTCAAAAAGTTTGTGTGATGAAAATGGCTTCCTGGGCACTGCGTGCACAAAAAGTAAAACAATCAACAATCAATTTTTTAAAAACATTACCTACATTCAGTCGCCTTACACTGCTGCCAGCTCTGTTTCCATGCTACAATTTGGTATTTTATTCTGTTTCCAGATCTGTGACCTCCTGTTCTGTCTTTTTTTTAAAGTTGCTTTTCTTTTTTTTTAAAGGTAGAGCTGATAATCTTAACACATTCCAGGTTTTTCTTCCCTCTTTGCTGTCATGGCTGTTTATGTCATGTTATGTCATGGCTGCTGACAGATGTTGTGTCTGAACTTATGTGACAAGCTTCACACTTCATGCTGATGTTGTTTTTCTCCGTCTCCTTCCAGAACTCGTCCGGATGGTGATGAGCGGTTGAGGGTTCCACAAACACACTTCCAGCTTTAATTTTATTCCTGAATATTTTTTGTATTGCTTGTTTTGTTTTTGCCCTTCCATCCATGTCATCCTACCTCCAACAAGTCTGTGTTTTGTTACTGTAGACCTCCTTTTTTTTTTAAGTGCCTTTTCTGTCTAATGTGAAGAGACCTTTTCATCTCATTTTCCAAACGTTATTCAACCTCGCAGGCACAATCAGCAGTAGTTCTCCCCTGTCAGTCAACCCCTGTCAGTCTTTTTGTCAACAGCTTGTTTTTTTTTGGATGGATATGATAATGTGACACGTTACATTGAATAACATTGAATAAAAATCCTGGTTTACAAAGTGTCATTGAACCGGTTTTCTATATTTTCCCAGTTGATGTGTATGTTTGAAAGGTTTTATGCTTTGCTTAGCTGCCATATTGTTGTAGAGGCTTGGGCATGGCGTGATCCAGACCATCTGTACGACTGTCGGTTGAATGTTCCAAACAAAACTTAAAAGTGGACCTTGAGTTCAGGTTATGCTAGCTGTTGACATCAAGGTCAATTTAAGAACAGATTTTTTAATATTTCATAGATTTGTTTCTTTAAAAGTTGCTGCTCTGATTATAACTTGGACTTCAGCAGGTTATGGACAATATTTACAGATGGGACAGATTAGTATTCTTCACAGTCACTAGAACTGAACCCAGCTGGGAGATTTTGGACCACATGTTGGAGAACTTTCTCCACGATTAACATCAAAACACCAAATGAGGGAATTTCTTTTGGAAGGATGGTGCATCTTTTCAGAGTTTAGAGACTTAGAGAATCAATGCTGATGGGCAGTGGTGACGCAACGGTTTAGTCCCTGGGCTACTGATCGGAAGGTCAGAGGATCCAACCCCCACTGCGGCAGCCATTGTTGGGCCCTTGAGCAATGTTCTTAACCCTTCCTGCTCCAGGGGCGCTGTACCATGGCTGACCCTGCGCTCTGACCCCAAATGGGATATGCAAAAATTGAATTGCCCCCTGGGGACAAATAAAGTTTAAAAAAAAAAAAAAGTACATTGAAGCTGTTCTGGTGGGATATAATAATTACTAATGCGCCCTCTGTTGATTTTTATTTGAATCTGTCATTTGTCTGTACATACAGTTGTTAATGTTATTTTTAATACTCAAGCTTTCCTACACTGTAAAAAAATAAAAAATAAAATCAAGAATTTTACAGAATTTTTATATTTATAGATGTTTTCCATATTTTTTAACATGAAAATATCTCTAAAATGTAAACAAAAAACTAGACTAGGGATTTACATGTCGATATAAAATGACATTAAAAACACATAACTAGGGTCGCTGTTTAGCTCGCTGAGTTAAGGGGTTACCATGTGGGCACAGGTCGCCAGCAGTGGTCATGAGTTTGAGTCCAGCTCAAGACCCTTTGCTGCATGTCACTCCTCTCTATGCCCCCTTTCACCCTGTCTCTCTCTCTCTCTCAGTAGAAATGGGGGAAAAAACGTGTAACTTTGGACAACTCCAAACATTTCAGTAAAAAAAATAATTTTTTGATATAAAAAAAACTTAAAATAATAAATTATCACAATATGACAAATATTAACTTTTTATTTAATAGATAAAACTGTTAAATTCAAGCTTAAAAATTGCAAATATATCTATCTATATTAGATACTGTTAGTGACAAGTTTTAAAAAAGAAGTATTTGAAGTCATTTTACAGATTTGCTTTTTAAAAGACTGATATCTTCCATAATTACAGATATTTTCAAAATACAAATGTTGAATGAATGTGTCTTCATCTGTGTATAATATCTACAAAGCTAGAATGTATTTTAATTAAGGAAAATGTTCGTTTTTCTTTCCGTTATTTGATGTATATTTTTGCTGCACAGGGTTCAGTGACAGGTCAAAATCACCTGTTGGCTTCTTGTGTGTTTCATTTGTGTTGCCAGTCAAAAGAAAACACTAAACACACTGACTCCTCTTCACATCTTTTATTTTTTCCCCAAACATTTTGTAATTAAAACCTGTTTTGTTTTGACATTTTTTTTAATACAAACTGCCAGAATAACTGTCAGCACGAATGTGATGATTTACTGAGGAAAAAATTGATTTCTACTGTATAATGATCAACGCAATTGCTGCTACCTTCAGCATAGTGAAAAACATACAGAAACTGAACAGACACTTATTTCATTATCACAAAATCCACACAATGTAATAATAACACAGATAAAAGAAGTCCATTTAGGCTCACAACTGTGGTGAGGACTGCAATACTGGCTTGACGGACATTAACTGTAAAGTTTCACCATCTGACTGGAGTATATTTCATGACACCGACGTGACGTGCCGTGTGCAGAATGAAGCATGTTTTATCTTTTCTTTTTTTTTTTCAATTCTTCAAACTTGGTGAACACACAACAGATGGCACTGAAAAAGAAAACTGAAGGGTAATATGGTTTACAGATCTTAATGGCATGCGTTCACATACACACATGCTCACAGTCACATCTCGGACGGATCCAGCAGAAATGTCCGAATCATACACAACGGTGGAGAGGGTAAATATAGGCTACAAAGGTAATAATATACAGTTACAATGTTGACATATCAAAGAAAGAGGATGGAAAAACAGACAGTAAAAAATATAAAAATTGATAGGATAAAAAGTGAGGATATTGTTGCAGATATTAAGGACACAATTCTCCATTGTCAGCTGTTTAAGGTGCTCCCTTGTTTTTTTGACAGCGTAAAACATTTCTTCCATCTTTAACGTGAAATGCACCGGCGGAAAAAACAAGCTGCTAAAAATCCTCTTCAATTCCCAAGCAACCGTAATAAAACTCACCGAATAAATGTGAGATAAACATGACTATAAAAACATTTTGGTTTGGCAATCAACACAAAGTCAAATTCTGAATAAACACTTATGTGGTCGCTAATAGAAGTACAGCATTATTCCCAGACTTTCTTTTCAGTCATTCCTTTCGAGCAAAAACTACATTCCTCACAAAATTGCAGCTCGGATGCTTTGAGCTCATCCGCACCTGCAAAACATGAAGCTCCACAATGATGCGGGTTTCAATAAGTGCTGTTGAAAAGTGTGGGACACGAACATATTAAGACATTTAAAAAGAGGTCTTTTCAGGACCTCAAGCTGTCAGTACTTTCAAATAGTTCTCATATTATCATTACAGGGTAACACGTGGTGTGTTCGTAACAGAAAATCCAGTTTACAGTACGTTTTCTCAAACTGCATCCAAACTAAGTTCATGTAATTTCAAACTGGCTTCAATAACTTCCATCTTTTTCATTCATTACAGACTTTTCATTGGTTTTAGACATGTGACCTTCAGGCCAGACCCTGTAGAGTGACCGTTTGTCCATGTAACACAAATAAAAATAGACAGAAAACTAAGATTCCCAATCAAGTTTTCAAAACCTTCAGTATGAAAAAGTATTTAAGACAACATAAGGACGATATTATAAGTGCTAAAGTTCAATTTCATGGATGCTTCAAGTCTTTCATTGAGACCTTGGGAAACATATTAAAAGTGCTTTTTTTTCTTACATATATTTTAGTACCTGGAGTACAACAGGGGGGACTGGAGAGATCATGAAGCACGAGACTTCACAAGCTGTGACAAACTGTTGCAGGAAAATAAATGCAACAATTTCCAAAACACTGAAAACACAAGATGAGTCTTTTCTCTTCTTCTCCTTGAGTGCCAGCATGTTGGTAAGACCTTCTAAGTTCACCAGTTCTCTGGTGTTAAGCTTAAAATGATGAAGTGAGATGTTGATGTCCAGTCAACCACACAGGATGAACTCTCTTCAATAGTCGATTCAATCTGAAAAGGACTTCTCTTTATAACGGATAGTCAGCGTAGAGGTGGATTGATTTAGATGTTATTTTTTCTTTCTCACATCAAATTGTTCTGTTGGGGGAAAAAAATACTGAAAATGTAAAATGTGTTCTCTTCCTTCAATTGATGACTTCTTCATTTCAGATGATACAGGCAGGATTCAAAGTGGTCAGAGTCATTCGGATTCTCAGGCAATTTCTTTTTTCTCACTGTGGAGGAGGAACTGGAGCTGAGGGGTGGAGCGTCTCCGCGGGGAGAGGGGCGCTGGGCTCTGTGAGGGGTGAAACGGGAGAAAAATGTTAAAAATCTCCAGGTTTTTACAATAAAACTCTCCCTTCCCAGCCACAGGCAAAGCCCCCCACTTTGGTTTTGAGGCCCTGAGGCTGCATGGTTGGAATGAGGACCCCCGGCCTGGCTGTGCTGCTGGTGCTGAATCTGCTGGAAGTGCTGCTGGCGAGCCCTCATCTGAGCGTATTTCAGCTGCTCCATGTGGAAGGACTGACGGTCAGCCAAAGGCTTTGGTTTTGAGTTTTGGGGGAGGAGCAACCAACAAATAAGAAGCGTAGTATCAAGTGCAAAGAGATCATCAGTTGCATTACATGAGACCTCTCTGTAGACCTGGACAAGAGCTTAGCAGCTGAAATTAAATTAAATTAATTGTTATTTAAATTAAATTACTAATTTAATTCATTCATTAATTATTAATACCATATATTAAGTGCTCCACTGTAAATATTGTAATTGTTTTACAGACTTTGTGACAAAATGAATAACTACTAATAAGGAAGGTGGCCTTTGGGTAACCTGGGAGTGAGGCAGGTCCAGTTTGTCCTTGTTTTGGGAAATTACCGACTGTCTCTCTTGTGGGTGTTTTATCAGCAACATTACCAGCACATAGTAGCAACCACTATGAAGTAAATGTTGACAGAAGTGATGAGGTTACTGTTATCAGTCATAAAGCCCTCCCCC